>VYZV01038483.1:0-63058 GCA_013401275.1 Pandion haliaetus | reverse complement strand
AGCTGATTATCATTCTATTTAAACTAGGAAAAAAAAAAACCCCATTGATTATTACCTTAATAGTAAAAAACCAGAATATTTCTAAACTATGTTGTTGCACTGGTGCCAAACTTTCTAAATTGCCTGGAGAAGAACTTGTAACTCTTATGGTTCAGTATACTGAGCTACTTGCAGTGTAAGATACTAAAAGAAACAAACTGTGGCCTTGAGTATCAGCTATGCATATTTCTGCAGATTAAATTTTCCCCACCATTCAGTTTAGTTAATACTGCGTATTGAGACTTGGATTCTGTCCTTCATACGTGAGACTGTCCTTTCATGGGCTTCGTATACTTCCTTCCATTAATTCCTTTATGCAAATGAATTACCTTCTGATTGGGAAAATAAGAACAATTTCCCCTGGAAGATGCTGTACGCGACAGATTTTTGCTGACTCCAATTTGTACACAGTCCACTTAAGACTGATCCTGAAAAAGTCTTGCATTATGAGAAAATGTGTGTATCTTGGGAGGGAAAAATAACTGTTTTGCCTGGGGAGAAAAATGAATTTTTTTCATTTGGGGTAAATTTCATGCATGCTCTAATAATTGACTCTGTCTGTAGTACTAATCTAGGTTGAATTTGCTTCTTTGCTGTTCAGCTTGCAAGAGCTGTATATCCTGGCTATTTATTTGTAGAGTGACTGAAGTAATTTTTATTAAAAAGTTTAGTAGAAAGATTGTGACTACCTATGTGCTATAAAGCCAGCAATGAACTCACAGTAGCGCTTTAGTTTTGACTGGAGTAACTTGCTCAGCAAATTAGTGGATTAAAGGCATTGCATTAAAAGTAGTAACGGTTTTTCTCTCTCCAAAGCCAAGTTGCAGCCCAAAGGTATTGACTTGGATGCCGCAGGGAATATAAATGGATTGCCTGTTATAGAAGTGGATTTAGATTCATTTGAAGACAAGCCATGGAGGAAACCAGGTGGGGCCTCACAGTTTCTTGTGGTAAATATTTTCAGCAAGTTTTAGTTGTCTCTCTTTTAATTTCACGTGTAACTTCTGTCCATTTATTGCTGGCAGGCAACAGGGAGGTCGGAACAATTCATATTGCTCAGCCTCTGATGCTTGTCTAGACAACCCGTGACACTTACTGATTGATCAAGCCATGCTTCTACCTAAAATTGGGTTGCATTTACTCTATTAATTTAAATTCCCTAAAGGGAACAGCTCTTTTTCTTTCATGTTCTATTTTATTAATTCCCCAGTTCCAGAGAATACTGCACTGATACCAATATGATAATGTTTGTTGGCCTTAAAGTCAATTGAGTAGGATCAGGATTTGGCTGTTGACAATGTGTGGTCTCCTTTTCAAGTGCAGCAGCTTGCTTATTCTGTCTCTCACCGTGGCCAAGCTCAGAGTCATCCCCGTGCACCCTTCTCATTTGGGTCTTGAGTATGTCCATACTTCTGCAGGAAAGTACCCCTTGCAGAGGGCAGCGATGGTGGGAATTACCACATGAGCACGTCATGATAGGAAAGCCATCTTTTTGTGTTGAAATCTCCTGCTGCAAACAGTTGAATAAAAGGACAGAAAACACTGTCTACTCCTGACAAGAAAGGGTAGGATTTTTCTTTTAGAAAAGCTGCATTGCCTAATTCTTTACGAGATTCTGCCCCTAGGTGCATAACTGTGAGTGAGCAGTCCCCTACTTACTTCTTCTGGACAGTATTACATAGACTGCGTCCAGACAAATAGTACTTTGCACAGCAGGTTTTAATATGTACATGGTCTCTTTTGTCTTCCTGATTAGCGTTAGGGAGATTTCTACTCGGAAGCCACTCTTGCATGACAGCTGTAGGATGCTACAAATAAACTTCTGTTTTTCATCTGAGTTTGATACAAAAGTAAATGAAGGAACCGAAGAGATCCAAATTTTTGCTGTGCTACTCTCACAAAACGTGCTGTGATGAAATGTTAACTGAAGCAGAAAATCCAGTTGCCTCTTCTCAGAAATAATTCTTCTCCCTACCAGCTCCTGTACTTTATTTATCTTCCAGAAATACTGCTATGCTAAGTAAGTAGTGCTTTTATAAGGTGGTCTGTGGTGTGGTTTTGGTATCTCTTGCCCACCTGAAATGAAGGGCATCAGAGTACATAACAGTGCTGATAACTACATGGACATGTCATGGTATCAAACCAGCACTAAAGCACTCTGTGATGAATAGTAGCTAGTACAGACGTAACAGAAAACGTAGGCTTTCTTCTGCAGGGGATTTCCTATTGATTGTGAAGTGAGAAAGGGGGGGGCTGGGAAGAAAATGAGAAGGAAGATGACGAATTGAAGTTCAGAGATGAAGCATAGAAATGGTTGTGGTCATGCTGACATCCCTGGACCAGAATGAAGCCAGCTAGCCTTAAAACAGTGTTGAAGTACAAGTAGAGGGAAGATGTCTGCAGAGGTGTATGGCCTAAAATAAGCTTATTTTAGATGGCAAGTATCTTGCTACTCAACAGCCTTTCATGTTTATGTCCTTTACAGTTAATTGTTCAGCAAGTTGGTATCTCTCTGAGTGAGGGAAAGGAAGAAGAAATATGGTGTGGAAGAACTGATAGAGAGCTGAAATACAGGCTCATAAAATAGATAAATAAATGTCATGTTGCTGAGTCTGTGTTAGTGCAATTTGCATATTTGGGTGGTACAACAGGAAGAGTGGCCTACCGAGAAGGTAAACTTAAACCTCGCTGTGTAGATCCAGGCTCAGCATGGTCACAGTGTTTTGCTTAGCCCTTACGTATCAGCTCCTTGGTTTAGAATTGGTCTGTCTAGGAATACCTTTGCGAAGTGGATGTTTGAGGGACACCACAGCAGGGCTAGGAGATGCTTTGTAATGCTTCCTGTTGTGAGGTATGCCTTACAGAGTTAGTTGCAGCTCTGTTTGTCCTTCTGCATCTATGTTTTCTTGGCAAGCGGTTCGTGGCCACCTCTGTTATTCAGAAGTGCTCGTGCTGAATTGGCACATTTCACAGAAGACTGTCAAGTAAGGTAACAATCTTGGAAGGCTATAGTTAGGGTCGTGACTGAACTGTAATTACTTGTGTAGTCTGAGATATATCAATAAAAAACTTTCACTTTAGCCCTGTTTCATGAAATGGGTAGGTCCTGGAATCTCTTCTCAAAACAGCAAAGGCAGTGATGGTCAGGAACGGAACATGTTGGCTTTGCTCTGCCAAGAAAAAGGTTCTGTGGCACCATCCCATTTTTTGTGGTGGTAGCTGGAACTGTCATGCCTGTGCTGTCCCCAGCACTTGGCTCATTTGGACAATTGCAAGAAACCAGTCTGAAAAAATCTGGTTGGTGAATAAGTGGTTGCAAGCCTCTCTTTTAATAGCCTGCATATGTGCTGGTTTTTATGTCCCAAATGGTCTCACTGCTGTTCAGCCTGTAGTCCCCCTTCCACCGAAAGATGCAGCCATCTCCACTGTGGAACACAGCGGCTTTCTGACAGAATGAAATGGAGATTAAGCTGTGCTCTCTAGGAGATTTTTGTTTTCTTAACTCTTAATTTAAGCAGTTAAAGGACAATTTGAGAATGCAAGTGCTAGGATCCCTGTGTGAACTTCTACTCCCTTTGTCAGGTGCTGATCTTTCTGATTACTTTAATTACGGATTCAATGAAGAAACATGGAAAGCTTATTGTGAAAAGCAGCGACGGCTTCAGCTTGGACTGGATCCTGCTCCTCCCATCAGCACTGAAAATAAGATCACAGTAGGTGACATTACTCCTGCATATGGCTACAATAAAACTGTTTTTGTAATCACTGAGATGAGAGTGTAAGAGCAGAAGATACCTTAATACTTAACTGTTCTGTGTTCCTTTAAGTGATGAGAAATACAAAAATGTTTCTTTAAAGATGAAATCTCTCTGCTAAAAATCTTTATGGAACGATCAGTTCCAGCTGCCTCGCAGGTTTGAACCATGACAATAGCAAGACTTGAGTGAATTTCCAGTTCACTTTGAGGCTACCTGGCTATAGGGGTGTCTGCCTGTGGATGCGGGACGTGTAGAGAGGGGAGCTGGGCGTCTGTGGCTGTTTTGCTTGTTGCTGTTGACTGTTGCAGTTGTGTGGCTGCCTTTTGTGTTTGGAGGCTGCTTTAGCCATCACCTTTTGCAGAAGTCCATCAGGGGGCCAACAGGTGTTAAGCAGAACTTCATCCAAAGAGTCAATACAGCAAATATTACTATTTCTAGTTTTGACTTAAGGACTATGTGAAGAAGGGTATGAGATTATTAAATTTGTGGACTTCTAATGGGGACAGTGGAGAGCAGGCTGAGGCTAGAATAGCCAACTATAGTTTACAGAAATGTCTGCTGCCTTGACTGAAGAGTACTTTTGCTTGTTTGCAAGAGCCCTGTGATTGTTCCTCAAGGGAAAATCCTTTGCTGAGGGTTAATCTCTGATGCTACATTCGGTTGCAAGTAAGGGCATTAAACCTGTGTGTTAATAGATTGCCTTCCATAGGTTCAGCAAGGAAGAACAGGAAACGCTGAAAAAGAAGTGGAAAACAACATCATCAAAACGGAATTCAAAACAGACTTCTTGGCTCTGGTGGGAGGACGCATGAAGGCTGGGCCTCCTCCTAATAGGTAAGATGATGCAGACATAAAGCCTGGTGCACTATGTTCTGCATAGGTGTGGCTGCGAGCCACCTGGGCCATATCTGAATCTCCTCAAGCCTGAAACAGAAGAAGCTTTTGAACTTTACAGGAAGCTGCTGTGGTCACTCGTTAAGTATTCTGTTCAGCAGTGCTCTCCTGAGGGTTGTGCAACCCCTACCTACCCATCTACCTCTCCTTGGTGACATCCTCAGTATAGTACTGCACAGAGAGGGAAATCCATATCCCAGCTGAAGGGACACATCTCTGGGAGTAGGGAAAAAAAAAAAAAAAAAGGGGCAAACACCTCAGCTTTGAGGGCTTATATTGCTGGCTGCTTGTGCTTACTTGGCTTATTCTTACTCCCACGGTCTTAATCTTTGCCTCCTTAAGTGGAAGTGGATTACATGTTTGGCAGCTGATAAGAGGAGCTATTGGTTTCTGAACCTGTATGCTATGCTGCTTGATGCATGCTAATTAGTTATTTTTTCCAATGAGAGAGAGGATCCACAAGGCTGGATAAAGCAAAACAATTGAGTCATTTTGATTGGCAGCTTCTGCCGGGAAAACCACTTTGACCTTATGAGGTTGATGGGTTTTTATCAAAAGCTTCAGAAAAACTAAGCTATGTGAAACCAGAAGAGCCAGAGCTTTGAGATCTGGGTGTTTCTGTTGCTTTATTCACATTACATCTTTTGCACACCTGTCTTGCAGAAATCAGTCTTGCATTACAACTTTCCACTTTTGTCTGAGAGAGAACCAACTATATGCTTCAAGTATAAGCTTTAAAGCTCTACTTAGTCTGTTTGCATTTGTTGGCATTTCTGTCCCCTTTTGTAGTTGCATCTGGTCAGTCAGGTTTGTTTCCAGCTGTTACGCCTGTCTCCCAAGACTTTCAAAAATTTACACCACTGCAAAATAGGCTGATGCTATTGTAACTACAGTATTTTTGTCCATTTTAACTTGCAGTCTATTGATACATGAGATTCTGTTCCTGTAGCAGAGCTTTTGGTCAGGACCAGAATGAGTATCTTCATACACTGCAGCAGCATCAAAACCATGGGCTTAGCAATGAGTTGTTGGGTTTAGGGTTTTTTTTGTTAAACAAAGATTTCAGTGAGAAAACTTTCTCTCGACAACTAGCCAGCATTTTATATCCACTTTGTCTAAATTTCCTACTGAGATAGAAAATTCTGCAGTCTAACTTGAAAAAGTGCTGATGTTTTCCTGTCCTAACTGCAGGAAAACATGTCTGACCATACTTACACAAATCAGTTGTTGCATGAGTATAGGATGAGGGATTCTTAAACTTCAGCTGTGGGTTCTTCTCTCTCTCACAAATTTTTACTTGTGATGACCTTACGACAAGCTCCTATAAAAATGTTCTTCCCCTAAGAGTGACATGGGTATGGAGATAAAAGAACATGGAAAATTGTAGGTTCTGTGACTGATTTCCACTGGTGCATAGATAGCACTGTTTCTTGGCTACATTAATATATTTTTTTTCAAGGATCTAGCATTGATTTCTTTGAAGGCAGTAGCAGAACTTTCAACTGTAATAGAAACAGAGTAGACTCCAGGCAGGTGGGCTAGAAAGTGTCTGAGAATCCGATTTGTAAATAACTTCAGTGGTATCAGCAACACTTAGAATATTGGACAGAAAGTAGGAAAAATCTGGGCTGATAACATTAAAGGCTTCTCCTGATAAATATTCTCCACTTTCTCTGAGCCTGATCTGGGAATGGTTATTCAAATCTGGAGAGTGAGTAAAGGATTTCAGCTCTGAACCAGAGTGTGCAATCTGTGTTATTACACCTGTATGTGGTGATTCTTTGGATCATGTTTCTGGATGTTCAGAGAGACCTAACTCACCCCTGCTGGCAGAGTTCAAATTGCTCAGAAGTGAAAAAGGACTTCTCATCCACCTCTTGTCCAACTCGAGTGCTGCCTCTAGAGACTTTTCACTGGAGGAAAAGAATGTACGAGAGAAGTCTGTTTAATAGTGGGGAAAACTGCTCCTTCTAATGTCTTTGAGCCTAAAAAGATGCATCTGCTTTGTACCAGGAAGCTGGGTGGGACAATTGATGTGATCGGTGGCCAGGCAGGCACAATTAGGAGAGTAGAAGGAAGACGTCGTGATAAACATGCCTCTGAGGAAAACCCAATTCAGGTAAATGTTTTGCACCATCTTGACAAATCTCTGAATTTTATTGCACTTCTAGTGAACTCTGAGCAAATGTCTGTGTATTCCTGACCTCCCACGTCACAGTTTCTAGCTGCAAAGCAGTAGGTAGTATATCAACCTTGTCGAGGTGTATGCGTGTATCATTCCCTTCTGCAGGTTGAGTTAACTTCTGTGTTAAAAGCTTTATCTTGCTAGGAGCTAGGGATTGTCCTTTAAAGACTAGCCTTCCCATCTGAATGGTAAGGCCCAAGCTCCTTTTCTCATCAGCTCTCCCAAAGTATTCCTTGGCGTGTGTAGCTGGGAGTTCTCTTAGGTGGATTACTCCCTTCTCCTCCACTGTCAGGTTGGAATCCCCAGTTCTGCAGTGGAGGACTTCTACCTGGGGCTTGTGTTTCTTTTTACTTTGAGGTAATATTTAGTCTAAGCATCATTAGATGCAGCCCACACATCAGACTTAGGGTGAACCTGTGTTACTGGATCGTGTCCCTTACATAAAGTAGAAGCCTGGGGTTTAAGACTGGACTCAATTCTGATCTTGCATGTCCAGTGTATGACCATAATGTTCTGGTTGGCTTCTAGGTAGGAAGATGCTATGGGTAGGGTTTGAGGACCATCTTCTGAGAGCTCTTCCTTTTACCATGTTCCTCCTACCAGCCACTCCTAACTTACAAAAAAAACCCCCAAATATGGAACCCTTCCCCTGCCTAGACACAGTTCCTGGTTTTGTTTTCACATGTGGTTTTGTGGTCTGTTTATTTTTGTAGCAGTGAATTTTCCAAATTTTGCTAACAATGGCCCAAAAAAGAGTTTGCCTAAGAGAGAGAATTTGCTGGGAAATGGTTGTTGTTCCTCCCACTTAAAAGCATTGATACCTGTATTTCCAGGTCATTCTGGTATCTCTGTGTATTGATCATTCCTTCAGCCGTGGTGGGTATGTGACCTGCTTTTGTCAGACAGGTGTGAATCCCGTCTTCTTTTGATCTACATTGGCACAATACAGAGCAGAGTTTGGCCTCTTGTTGCCCTCGGGAAGGATAAATTGGATTAAAAAAAATAAAATAAGGAAGCACTACTGTGTTGCCCACAAATATGGCAGCTTTTAATCTGAAGCCTGTACCAGTGGCAGTTCCCATGAACAAAAGGTGTTCATAATACTGAAATGTCAACTGTCTTGCATGGTTGTGTATACAGCTAGAATGTAGTCTTGCTGCTGTTCTGCGTAAGAGAAGATATCCTGCTAAACATATTGATTGCTTTGATCAGCCTTCCTTTCTCCCCAGAAGATGCTATCCCCTGGGTTTAGCATAGCCTGGCCTTTCCAGGTATCACAGTGCTTTCTGTTTTGGTGATACGCTCTCTTCTCGTTCCTCTGCCTTCTAAGGTCCTTGGAGACCACGGAAGTAAGCCACAACCCCCACAGCAGCCCCAGCAGCCATCACAGCCCCAACAGCCACCTCAGCAACAGCCGTTTGCACCACCAGCAGGCCCACCGCCTCCCCCGCTCGCTGGGCCACCTCCACCACACTTCCTCCACCCTCCTCCACCAGTTACTTCTGTTCCACCTCCCCTGCATCCTCCAGGTATGTGTTCACACAGCAGAATTTGGCAGTCTGAGGCTGCGACTTAGGACGTCCCAGGCTTGGAGCAAACCAAAGGTTTAATGGTTAAATGCTATGGGACAGTTGAGCAATCAGGTAACAGGTCCTTAGACCTGGCCAATCTGTTCAGTGTCTCCATCAGCCTATTTAACATTTGCCCTTGAATACTTGGAAAAATGGCAGCTGTTCCTTGAAAAAAAACTCTAGGCTTTGTTTCTGTGAGAGAGGCTTTGGGTGCTACCGATCCATTTGCTTTATTGATAAATGTAAAGAAACGGGTTCCTGTTTATCTGTGGAGGAAGCTAAGAACATAGGAATTGCTATCCTGTGTCAGATCAGCAGGCTGTTTAGCTCAGGATCCTCTCTGGCTGTGACCGATTCCAAATGTTTCAAGGGTGGTGCTGGAATTGGCAATTCTGCAAGAGCAGCTCTAACAAACAACTTTCTTCCTAATCCAGGTCAGTTCTTGGTTGGTTTATGCCTTGAAATACCAAGATTTGTATCTTTCTGTTTGTTTCTGTGCATTTATTGTACTGACTGCCACTGCAGGTGATTCTTGCTACTGCTACTCCTAGAAGAGTCTAGTGTCCAGCACAGATGTTAGAGCAATGCTTCATTTTAAAAGCAAAATACAAATAATATAAATGAGATCTTTACCAGGGGTTTCTAGCCCATTGGGTGTGGTCGGTCCTCAGCATTGGCAAGTTTGTGTGCTCTTGCCAGTAACCAGATGGGTTTGTATCGTGCTAAGCACTTGAGGAGACACTTGAGATAAGTCGTGTGTCTGCAGGAACGCCCTTTGCCCCTGCAGTTACAGACTTGAGTCCTGAAACCTATTGAGACAGCAGAGGTAAAATTTCTAATTTTTTTTCTACTTTGTTGTCTTGAGCACCGTGTTAGAGAACAGTTTCCTTGTCTTTTCTGTGCATGTAATAACTCAGTTTCCACAAGGTTTCTTAATGCATCGCCAACATGGAGGCCAGTAGTACTCTTTCTGGGCACCAGGCAAAATAGGGCAATACAGGTGGAGAAAACAAACAACTTTGCAACTGAAAAGGCCAAATACGCATGCTCATGCAGCGTGTTCCAGGTGGCATAGAGTCATTTTAATGACCCTTGACCCTTTCCAGTGCAAGTTTACAGACATACTGGCCATGGCCTAAGACACATTTTGCTGTCTTCGCTTCCTACTAAGTCTGCGCGTCTTCTGATCCAGCACGAGTTGTGTCTGTGCCCCTGTTGCTTTGGGCTTTAATAGTGCATTGGGGTTGACGCAAAGGCCACACTCTGGGCTTTCCCTGGTCCTGTAGGCAGCAGCCAGACTCTGAGAAGTCACCAGGAGTGCGTCATGCAGTAACTCCTATATTTTGCACTGGCTCCACATGCAGAATATACAGAATAAAAAATGTAGTTGAAGGCTTTTAATCTGAGGAGAATATTACTGCAGTACTTGCTGGTGGACCATGGTAGCTTTTCCTACTGTCTTTCATTAAAATGATTGGCAAAATCAAGATAAATTGTACACTCATTCTTTTGATTGTGGACTAGGGTGTCTGATTTCACTATGGAGTTATGACTGACTTTTTTTAAAAAAGTCTTAAAAAAAACCCAACCAACAACAAACAAGCAAAAGGTTACACTGGCATCTGCAGCAGGTTCTCCTCTCCAGCTCCTTCATTTGTTCTGAAGGCCAAATCAATTGTGTGTTGACACTTGGAAAGAGGAATTCTCTAGTGTAAGAGAGCAGCAACATTTAAAATTATAATATAAAGGTAGAGATATCATCAGTTGGGAAAATTATATAGTTTGTAGGGTAGCTACTACTGCTTAATAGCACCAATTTTTCTGCTGGTCTGTTTGTGCAGGTATGTGAAATTTATTCACAAGTGTGCTTTCAGGTTTAGCTTGAGGTTCAGAGATGACAAGCTTAACCTGTTGTCCTCACTTGTTTTGCTTGCTTGTTTATTTCCGTAGGTCTGCCACCACCCGGTCCTATTCCAGGTAGGTGTTAACTTGCTCTTAGTAACAGTGGTGATTCTGAACACACAGATGGCCCTATCTGAGCATTTGGATTAAGTAAGATGATAGGAAGACACCAAGACCCGTTTTAGAGCACACTTAATTTAAGGCTAATAAACTCCAATGCAGCATTGAACTCCAGCTGCTTATCTTATATTCCGGACCTAAATAATAATCTGTGGGGCTTCTTAATACTATCTTGTTTTGTCTCTGAAGACCAATGTAGAAAGTGAAGTGGAGAACTTCAGATGGCAGAAGCCAATTAGAGTTGAAATGGTTTAGTTCTTGTTACTGCATTTGCACAGCAGAAGTCTGAGCGACAAATCGGTGCTTTGTAGAGGAGTTTGGAGTGTGAGACTGAGCAGAACAAATGCCATTTCCATCAGAAGCCTTTGCTCCCTGGTGTGCAGTAGAGATGGTGAATGCTAATAAAGAAATGTAACAACCAATCTTGTGCATAAATTAAGAACCCCACTAATTCAGAGCTACTATAGAACTGAATTTCCTCTAGCTGTAACATTTTTTTTTTTTATACTGGAAATTTTGCCTAGTCCAGCGAAAACAAATATAGCTGTTTGTGTAGCAGACCGTTTGGCACGATTGTTCTGACTGGATGCCGCACATCTGAAAATCCAAGGCCGATGGTGACCGTGTACATGCAGTCAGGCCACTGCCTTGGTGTTACACTGTATACTTGATTCATGTACCTGCAAAAGGTCTGCACCCAAAGCACTTCGGGCTCGATGTGCTTGTCCTTACTATGTGTCAGACGTTAGACTTGATTCACAGCTTTTATGTCCATGCTTTTGTATTCATGCTGTGCCCTGGGCTTCCCAAATGGAAATATGGAAAACCAACACTAGCTGGGCTGTCCCTCAGACCAAGAAAATTCCCGTGTTTGTTAAAATGTCACTTTTCATACTCCTCTCAATGTATGATAACATTGCAGAGCTGGGTTTTGTTGTTGTACTAGAAGGAACCTGCTCATGGTAAGCCTGGATTTAGAAAACCTATATTGTAGTGAAACTGGATGCAAACTGGTCTTGATTGTAGGCATTGCAGCACCCAGTTGCTAGTCAAGTGCGTTTAGATTAAAGTTGTTTGGGAGGAGCAAGGTGGATGAAATGACCAGGCTGTTACAAAGAACTTCCACTTCAGGTAACTGGGTTGGAAGGGGGATGAGGGAGAATACATGTTAATTATGATAATGATGGTGATCCACCACCATTAGAGTTAGGCGTTTATAACAGTAGTGCTTTGAAGTACTTGCTCTTGGTGAGCAGGTGTGATTGAAATGCTCTAGGCATTGCATTTTACTGGAAGATCTTAGGAAAAGGAGGAAAATAAAAAGCATCTGAGGCATGTCCCCCAACCTGTTTGCAGCACACATCTCCACTAGCTGAGCTGGAGACTTCAGGCTACCTCTTTCTGCAGTGAGACGCTTCTAGGGAGAGGTTCTCCTGACCCATTTTAGGTGTTCACAGTAAGAGGTGATGAATTGTCCCATGGTTTCATTCACTATGCTGGCTCAATCTCCATTGACTTGAAAAGGAACCTGGAGCTGCTAGCTTCAATGTAAATGACTGCAGTTAGTCAGATGACTCCTATCCTTTCTATCAGTACAGTTTGCTGCTTTTTTTTGTTTGTTTGTTTAATGATAAACAGGAATTTTTATGCAAAGTCAAGCCAGTGGGTGGTTACTCTGTTCTTGTTGGCATTGGTAACTGCCTAGAGAAGTAATGGTTGCTTATAGTTATGGATACAAGTTTAAGAAGTTCCCAGTAGGAGTAGTCAGCACATCCTTCTCGCTTTCAGATTGGTCAAGGTTGAGGACTGGCTTCCAAATCTTATATCACTTCTGGAAGCGGCCTTCGTAAAATTCTGCTTAATTCTGCTGTCTTGAAGATAACTGCCTTGTGGTTTTGTATAATAACTCTTCAAGTGTTGGACATTGGGCCCATTTTTCAAGCGTGAAACCTTTCAGGCAACTCTGTCTGCATTGTTGGTGTTATGTCTTCTCATGATTTTTAAATGTATGTGCGCTCAGAAAATTGGCTTTCTCTAAAACCAAACAAAACCAGACGAATTCTATGTTACATGCTTTGTAAGAGAGAAAGTTACTCATTTTAATCAAGGAGCAATAAAACCTTTGCTGTAGTTGCAACATGTCTGCATCCCAAGAACTAGACTTTTCTGTCTTCCACAGGACTGTAAGAGTTAATGTTTACTCTTTAATGAATCTTACGTTTAAGATAAGCCAAAATAGAAGGTAGTTCTTCCTTTATTTTTCTTTCCATGCCCCTACAGAACTAACATAGCTGTAGGGTTATAATTGTGGTAGGAGATGCAACCCTGAAGGAAAATGATTCCATTTCAAACAGGGCCTTGTTTAGAGTAAAAAGATGCTTTAACTGCTTTTAACTGTAAACAGCAATGAAGTCTTGTTGCCTCATGGCAAGCTGTGAGATCTTTGTGATGACTTATGCTTCTTTGTCTAGGGTTGTTCCCGCCTCCTCTGGCACCGCCACCAGCTCTCCTCATTCCAACCTTGGATGGGTAAGACCACACCTGGGCTGAGCCATCGGTACAGCTCCTCTGTAGGGAGGAAGGGTGGAGGATAGGTCTAAAATCAGTGCTGGTAATTCTTAGTCTGGTCTTGGATTGGGGTGGGGGGTGAGAGCAGAGTCCGTAGGGAATCCTCTGTGCATTCACCATCATTTGTCATATTCATGACACAGGAAGGAGTCAATAAAATCTAGGCATGTGCTTAGGTCTAGTGCAGAGTACTTGATAGCATGTTATGTTACTCCCAGGTGTTTTCTGTAAAGATTCTCCAGGTACTTTCTAAGCCATGGTTATTTCCCAGGAAGCCTGCCTGATTTACAGAAGGGAGGGGTGAAGCAGGGCAAGCAACTGAGTTACAGCAGTTTCAGAAGCTGTGCCAAAGCAACTGCACCTGTATGCATTTCTGATAGTTTGCAGTGCATACTGAAAGAGATTCACTGAAACCATGGCTTTGCCGTGAGGATGTTCCACAGGCCTTCAGAAGAAAGCGGGTAAACGTGCAGCACAGACATACCTGCAAGGGCTCACTGGTGTTAGTAACTTGCATCCTTTTCTCTCTCTCCAAAGCCAGCCAGCCAGCTACAATAACAGGCAGCCTCCTCCATTTGGCTACAACTCTGCAGGTGAGCACTGAAGATAACGAAGTCAAACTGCTTATCTCTCTTCTCTGGTATTGGGTAGTTTAGGCTTTTCTTAAGCTGATGGACATCATGCTTGCATTAACTTCAGGGTCTTGCTTGTGCCCCAAACTATCCCAGTCACTAAGCACACGTGCTGAGTTTGACTACACCGTAAGGTGTTTGGAAGGCTGAATGTTTTGCAGCAATGGTGAACGCAATTTTGTAGTTGAGTGCTAAGCCTCAGATCACTGTTTTCAGTGCAGATACCCAGCAACAGAGAAGCTTCCCTATCTGCCTCAGCGACATGTTCTTGTCCTTGTTTGCACACATACTTGCTCACGCTCACTCACACTCTCTTCCTTTTCCCCCTCCCTCAGCTTCGCACCTCCTCCCTGAGCTTTTGAATGCTCTTCTCCCCTGCTTTATCATCTTCCTTGCCTACAGGCACATGCAGGCATCTGTCTCCTTTTGTTTTGTAATGGAAGAGGCAGTGCCAGAATTTCACCAAATTTCCTTCCCTGTTGCAGCCCTGCCAGCAATCTCCATGTCCTTTCCCATTTTCTTAGTGACCAGCACTTGGAGTGGCACCTCCTCGCTATGCTGAGCAGGCAGAATCGCCGGCAGCACCGCGCTGTCTCCTCTGCAGGAGATGGCTGGAGGAGTGTGGGCAGCGTGAGGCCTTCCTGAGGAACAGGAGCCTCAAGTGCTGTCGTATGTGCAGCGTTTCAGCAGCTGGTACTGCCTGGGGGTATGACCTCGCTGGTCCAGCTGAGCAGGCCCCAGCAGGCCAGCGTCTGGATGGGGGCATGCTGGTGGCTCTGGGCTCATCAGGTGGCATCCTTCATTAACGGCTGGTGCCCCTGGCCCTCCCCAGCTGCCACCTTAGGCGAGAAGGTACCTGGTGAGAAGTGGGACCTTGTAAGGGGGGCCAAGAGCCTAGGGCTAACTAAACACAGCTGGCTTAGCAGCAGGCGAGGGCCGCCTCAGTGTTGCAGGCACCTTTGCCCTCTAAGCCAGGATGTCTGGGAGGGAGGGATTGAAACTTTCCTCAGTGGCGACCTTATAGCATGCCCTATATAGCAGGACCTATAGAGGGCAAGAGCTGGGGGAGTGTGTATCCCTTGCAGTAACGTTCTGTGTGAGGGGCTGGGGAGATTCTGCAGCAACATCTGTAAATATCTGGTCTTGCTTGCATCTTCTTCAGGGAAGAGGTGTTGACGTGTTCTTAGCAAACTGCTGGCAGTAAAACAGGAGAGTGAGGACAGGATGGAGCTGGCCCATTGTCTCCTTGGATTCAGCTGTACTTCCAGAGGGTATCTTTGGGAAGGGAGGGACAGGGAGGATGCTGTGAATGCTTTGGATGAACAAGGATTCTGCTGTCTTGCTGCAGATTCAGGTTTCATCAGCTACCCACCCATCTCCACGTCCCACACGCCCTGGGTGACGACGGTGGACAAAGGCACAAGCAGTTCCAGCAGCAGCCATTGGGAGTACTCAGGCTCGAGGCGCGAGAGGGAGCGGGAGCGTGAACGGGAAAGGGAAAGGGAGAGAGACAGAGACCGCACTCCGACCACTAGTGAATACAACAAGTGAGTGCTCTTTTTCTGCAGCTTCTGCTCACAGCTACCCAGTAGGAAGCTCTGGCCTTGCCCTGGAGTGCAAGAAGGTGTTTGGTCAAGGGATGGGATTGTAGATTATACCAGTTTAATTTTCTGCAATGCCTGGGGAAGAGATAATTTGGATCAATAACTAGAGGACAAACTAGGAGCCAACGTTACTGGCTGATTTCCTGTGTCTGGCTGGGTTTTGGTTTTTTTTTTTTTTTGTTTAAATCCAGTAGAACCAGTTACACTTGCTCTCCCACCTGTAATGTGAGGCCAGTAAATGAAATAGCCCCTCTCTGTTTACTAGGTATTTCACAGCTCAGTGTGAAACGTTGGCTGAAGAAGCTGCTGCTTCTTGTCTTCTAAATGCAACTGTCAGATCAAAGGAAAAACCACCCGTGCTTTGCTCAGCTCTCCTATAGAGGCTTTCAGGGCAAGGAGTGCCGTTCACCAGGAGTCAGCCATGAAATGTAAATCCTTAACCAGGCGTTTCTGCGAGCAGTGCTGGAGACAACCACCTTGGTGGGAACTGATGTGATCTCAGGTGACAGCAGTGCTGGGAGCACTTGGGAAGGGAGGCTTTCAGCCTCCCAGTGTTGATGTGGAGAGCTAAAGTGAAGGCTACGCTGCAAAGACTCTAAACCCATCACTTTTTTGTTCTGTCACAGGCAGCGTCAGTGTTTTGCAGGCCTCAGGGTCAGAAATACCAATAGGCATTCAAAACATGATCAGAATGCGCATTCCCGGCAGAGGGGTGCTGCCTGCCAGGGAACTTCCCTGCCCAGGGGGTGAGCAAACAGGACAACGTTTTCCTAACCTTTTTTTTTTCTTTTTTTTCCCTTTTTTTTTTTTTTTTTTTTTTCCCTTACAAGCTTGTGGGCACTGTGGGTGGAAGGGGGAGGCACAGAACAGAAGAACTTGCTACAGTTTGAAGAGCTCAGACTCCCACGCTTCCTGAGCAGGTTCATGCTGCAGCCAAGTCCTATGATCAGCGCTCCTGAGCATGTTGTTAGCATTTCTGGGTGCTTTCGAGCATGCCGACCTCTAAGATCACGCTTGCCAAAGCAGGGCAAGTAGCTGTGCTCAGTGGAGTCCTTTGGAGCACTCCCAGACGATTGATAACTTGTGAGTGTTAGGATGATGTTTCAACTTCCTTTCTCTGAGTCTGAATATTGTTTCCCACAGTGGGACTTGTTAACCCTTTAGATTTTGGCTTTCAGAAGTTGAACAGGGACTATGAGATGTAGAGGGGAGTACACCATGCCTGCTCCTGTATGTGGATTGAATGAGGTGCCTTGAGCAGATAGTTAGGTACAGGCGGAAAGACCATGTCAGCTGTACTCACAATTTGAGTCTTTGAACTCATGGGGAAGCAGATTGTCCCTTAGTCTAACTCACACAAAAGAATTGCAGGTTTTCTGGGACAATAGTGTTGTGAGGTAAATCCAGCATCAGGGGAGGCAGAATGACGAGAGGAGCACGTTTCTGTTGGTTTTGAGCAAGGCAGCGGGATGGTCCTGGACATACTCCAGAAGGATTGCGAGGGCAAAAGCCCTGAGACGTTGGCCACGTGCCAGCTGCTAAGGTACTCCCTTGGCAAATCCAGAGGACAAATTTGTAATCTCTTTGCCTTGAGAGGGCAGGAGAAAGCCATGATACTCAACTGTTTGGGCTTATGAGCTATGTAGTAGGCAAATGGAGAAAGTTACTTCACTGTGGTTAGACACTGGGATTGGGTTGCAGCTTGGGTTCAATAAGCAGCAGCAACTTACTGTTACAGGTTTTTTTTCAGGAGCATCATGAATACCTCAGCCTGTTGGCAGAGTAAGAGGTGGCAGATTTTGCTGGTGAGGATGGGGTTCTGCAGTCCTGTAAACGTGGCTCCTGACTTTCAGGTCCATGAGTGGTGCGTTCCTCTGCCTCACTTCTCCTTTCTCTTCTTAAGTGACGATGAACGATACCGCTACTACAGCCGAGAGCGCAGCTACGACTTCGAGCGTGACTACCGCCGGAGTCGAGATCGCAGCAGGGAGCGAGAGGATCGCCACCGAGAGCGCAGGCACAGAGACAAAGAGGAGAGCAGCAAGCATAAGTCTTCAAGACGGTAAGAGCTGTCTAGGGTTCAGCTGGGCTGTTGATGGGAGCACACCTTAGCCGCAGACAAGAAGCTTGACGTTCTCAGAGTGAGTGAGCTGTCGCCCTGGGTCATACTGGCTTCCTGTGACCTGCTGATGTCCCGAGACATGGCGCCCAGGCAGAGAAAGCGCTCTCGGGCATGTACCTGGGCAGGAGGCAAAACTCTCTGTAATAGGGGGAGGAGTCCTTGGTGTTTGTAAGTTCTCAGTAAGGCAGCTGGCAGGATGTTGAAGAACTGCCAACAAAATCGCAGCTCTGAGTGACAAAGGAGAGGTAACCTGTGCTAAACGTCCCATCGGAACAGCATAGCTCTCACTGCTAAGGACGTACACACAAAGTAAAACGCAAAACCCTAACAGAAGCATCAGCTTTTCAGTATTATGTGTTTTTGTGCAGAAGAGAGGAGCTCTCTTCAGCCTGTAATCTGATATTTCCTCTTGGAGCAGGAGGCTGAGCACTGCATGGATGAAAGCTCTGTGCCCTTCTGATAGTGAGGGTGATGATGATCTGGACAAAGGTGAAACACTTTTGGAGCAGAGCAGGATGTCCTAAAATCCCAGCTTTTCTGCAGAAAATGTATTTGCTAACCATGATCTTCCTGTGAGAGCATTCTTCTAGCGCAGTAACAGGTCTGGTCTCTGGTCTGAGGCAATGCCCAGGTGCTGTGTCAGTTTACATCCTGGTAATGATGAGCAGACTTGGGTTTTTTTTGGGGTTTTTTTTTTTGATGCTTCAACTTACTTCCTTCTTTTAGATGAAATTCACGTCAGCTCTGTAGGTAATTGCCCTTATTTTGAAATTGGTATCAGAAAAACTCCTACGTAGTGACTGGAGGTAAAAGGCAGTTCTCATCCTTAAGGAGATGAGTAAGTTTTCAAGCAAGGACTGATTGCTGAAGGGTTGGAAACAAAGTGATGGGAAGAAAGGCCAGGACGGGAATCAAAATTGAATTACAAACCAAGTGGAAGCTGAGCTGATACCAGACTAACAAGCCAATAGCTTTAAGGGTTATTTCTCAACTTCCTCTACTCACAATTGAAATCTAGTATTAGATCCATGACTGCATGAACAGGATGGAATTCACCAAAGCAGTGTCAGAATCTGCTTGAGAGCTCGATTTACAGAACTGGGCTACTGCACGAGGTGGGAATGAGCTGACTTTTCCTCTGCTTAAACCACACACAGACGCTCTCTGTCTTGCTGAAAGTGGTAGGATGGGAAGCGTTAGCGAAAGCAAGTGGAGGAATACTTTTTAAGGCCACTTCGAGTGTGTATCAGAGTCCCTGCTTGAGGCACTTTGAGATTTGAGCCTGTTGAAGGCATTTGCAGGAAGATGAAAGGGTTTCGTTGTAGTTTCCAGTTTATTGCAGATTGTCCAGTCTGAAGGAAATCACTGACGCTTGTTTAAATATTAAAGGACAGTCACATTGTTCAGGCATAAACCACTGCCACGTTGCTGTCCACAAGGTGGCTGAAGATGTGTTGAGGAGAGGCAGCAGCCTTTTTTTCTTTTTTTTCCCTCTTTGGTTTTGGATTTTCATTTTTTGGGGTTGGAGGTTTTTTTCGTTTTTTGGTCTGGTTTGTGTTTGGTTTTTGTTGGTTGGGTTTTTGGGGGTGAGGGGTTTTTTTGTTCTTTTTTTTGTTTTTTTGGTTGTTTTGGTTTTTTTTTTTTTTTTTTCATTTTAATGACTGTGAAACCATTTATTAAACAAGTCAGAAAATTACTCGAAGCCGGGAGCTTTTCAGCCAGGGTTTCAGTGGTTCAGCCAGTTAGGTGTCTCTGCTGCTAAACTGGTATTCCAGCTGCGGTGAGGATTTGTCTCTGCACCTGACTCTGTCCCCACTCGTGGAGCTGTGTGTCTGTGCGTCTTCATGTGATAAATTTAATCTGCTTTTTCCATACTCTGTGCTGTGTTTTAATTCTGCCACGTTCACACCACAGTCAGCTCTAGAGAGCTCACTTGGTTTTCAACCTGTGAGAAATAATGGCATGTTTGAGAAGCTGCCGAAAATCTCCTCCCAGGAGAGGCCGAGAACCAGAGTGGGCAAAACCAGAGCTCCCACCTTCCCGCTTTCCCTGATGGGAGACAGAGGCTGAGCTCCGTGCGGGGGGTTGTGTCCGGCACGCTGTGCGTACGCGGTGCAGCTGGCTGTGGTCAGTGGTGCAGGGCTCAGAGGCATGCACAACCTAGTCAAGAGTTCATTCTGGCTGGGATTTCTCCCACATCACAGAAATCCTGCGTAAACGTCCACGGCTATCCAGCTGTGTCTGGAAGACAGTTCTGGATGAGGAGATAGAGTTTTAAAGCGCAAAGCTAGTGAAGTGCTGGGGCGTTTATCCGTAAGCAGAAGTAGAAACGGGACCTGCTTCCCATTAGGAAACCCACGTTTCTCTGGCTACGTTGATCCCTTTTCTTGCCTTTAGTCCAGTGATTTCCCCAAGGTGCTCAGAGGAGTGAAAGTGTCAAACACCTCTCAGATGTAGGACGCTTCCTTCTCTCAGCAGCCTCAGTGCTTCACATTGAAGCTTGAGATGCATCAAAATTGTTAGAGCTCCCTTAAGGGTGGGAAGGACACAGAGATGTTGCTTATAAAATCTACCCAAAAATTATTCTGACAGCAGTCTGTCTAGTACGCTGCCTGTCTAGGCCGTGTGCTGCTGCAGCGTGTGGTGTGAAGCAACCACCGGCTTGCATAACCTGCCCTCGCTTCAGCCACATGTGATATCAGATCGTCCCAAATAAACACGATGAAGCCTTTCAATGGCACCGCGATGCCCTCAGCACTTCTGATCGGCCTCCTGTTTATTGTAGATCAAAGCGCTCTGTCCTCGCGCGTGCCGGAGTCAGTACGTTTGGGTCTCTTCTGTGGCAGAGTTGTGCTGATGCAAGCTCTGACGTAACTTTCTTCTCCCCTTTCTTCCCCACCACAGCAAGCAACACGAGAGCGAGGAGGGGGAGAGTCATCGGCGTCACAAGCACAAAAAGAACAAGCGTAGCAAAGAGGAGAAGGAGGCCAGTGAAGATGGTGCCCAGGAGGGAGAGGAGCAGGATGCCAAGGAGTAACCCAGGCCCACTGTCAGCCCTCGGGAGGAACGTACTCCTTTTGAACCAGCGTGGCGTTGGTGATGTTGTGTTTCGGGGGTTTGTTTTTTGGTTTTTTGTTTTTCTTTTCCTTTCCAAGGGAAGGGAGGCTGACTCTGGGTGAGCAGTGAAGCATGTTGCAGTGGTTTGAGAGCTGAGGCTGCACATGCAGTTAAACTTTCTTTTTTTTTTTTTTTTTTTTTTTTTTTTTTTTTTTTTTTTTTTTTGATACGAGACAAAATACAGCAGTACTAGTATACAAAGCACTGAGCTACTCTACTCATAAACATCCCTAGGGAGAACTTTGTTGTATCAGATCCTATGGTTTCTGATGGAAGATGGCTTCAGCTGAAACTAATGCATTTAGGTAATAGTTTTTGTTTATTTTTTTGTCATCATCATTCCTTTTTAAAAAATAGGACAGTAAGTGTGACTTGAAATTTATTGTCCAAAGAAGAGTGTGATTTAGATCCCGAGAGCCAGCTTAGAGTCTGGTCTGTAGTAGTGAAAGGTCGCATCCCCACATAAATTTCTTTATAGCTACAAAAGTATCTTCTGATCTCTCTGTGGCCAGCCGGCAGCATGTGAGGAGGAACGGCTTTTACTGGTGGGTCACAGGATCCTGCTTTGGTCTGACAGCTTTGCGAAGCTGTCATGTGTGTTTACACAGAGTGTGCAAAGACTTCAAAGCTACCTTTTTTTTTTTCCTCCATTGCAAAAATAGTTCTATCATGTATTACACCTGTAAGTGGGAAGTCAGTGGAAGACCCCCAGGAAGAGCATGAGTCTCTCTTTTATTAGTTTTGACTAACATTTTTTTTTTATGAGTTGAGCTGAATAGCCTAGCGCAGTAGAGAACACGAAGTCCCATCTAGCAGTTTGCCCTCATGGGTTGGCTTATTTCTATTTGATTATCACCAACACTCCTGTGCGACGCATTCCTTCCCCCTAGATCTCAAAATAAATTCAGTCAAATTCCAAAGTTTGTTCGGACTTAGTATTGGTTGGGAGGGCAGCAACAGAGATGTGTCTGGGTGGGAAGAAGAGGGGAAATCAATTTTGGTATGTCTAGTACTTAAGGTACTGCACTTCTGTTTGTGTGAGTCCGCAAGTGTCTCATTTTTAAGTATCTTTCACTACTTTGACTTGTTATTTAAAACTGTCTTAAATCTTTGCCCTAAAATAATACGGTTCTGAAATGTTACGTGGGGGTTTTTTTTGTTGTTGTTGTTTTTGTTTGTTTTTTTTTTTTTGAAATCTTGCAAGTCTGAGTGTCATATGAAGCTTACAACCTTAGAGACTTGAGCCAGTATAGCACTATGATAAGAGTTTATGTGCTGCGACAACACATTCGATGAGTCATTAACTGCAAAACCTGTGGGGAGAAGAAAAAAGAATGGGATTTTTGTTTGGGTTTAGTTTTTAATACAGCTATTTCTATGTGCTTTGAGATCATGGGAATCGCGTCTGCAGTGGGGAGGTGTGCGCACTGAACCCCAGTTACAGGGCAGGGCTTGGAATCGGGCTTCAGAGTATTCCTCCCTCTACAGCCATGTCAGAGTTCTGGTAGAACACCACGATTTAGGAATTAGGAATACGGCATCTCTCGTCGGTCGCCTCTTTGAGCATCGGACGAGGGCAGCGGTGCCTCGCTGAGAGGCGAGCTGCGCCAATCCCACCTCCTGGCACTGAGCGGGTGGAGCGAGGGGAAACCTCCTGGCGCGCTTCTCCTGGGGCCGGCGTGGTGGGTTTCGGCTGTGATTGCCCGATCGCTTTCAGGAATTTGGGATGAACTTGCTTTTTATGCAGTGGTGGCATGGTGTGGGCAGAGGAGGTGTCAAAACAAAACGGGTGAGAAGGATTTGAGAGTGCTTGGTACGTGTCTCCTGGAAACACTTGTCTGCAGTGCAGTGACAACTGTGCCCGCTCCCCATTTCCAGAGCACAGGCTCGCTTGCATGACATGGGAGAGTCAAGTGGGAGAGGGGCCAAGCATCCTTGCCTGTGCCTCTACGAAGAGCCCGTATTCTGTAATTGGGAAGTCTGGAAATTCTTTCTTTTTTTCCAGAACATGAACTAGGGCAGCGTGCACAAAAGGAAAGGCCAGGCAGGGCCCCCCAGACCAGTCTGGGCTGGTTTTTGCCTGTCTTGAACTGGGGGGAGATGCTGGCAGTAGAGTTTTACACTAAGGTAAGTCTAAGGTTTGGCTCCCAGGCAGTAGTATTCCTTCCATTTTTGCATGCTAACGTGTATGTGGTGCCTCTCCACAGGTGGATAGAGCTATCCTACGTCCACTCCCCTACTCTCTTGCTTTGTGGAGGTGACAGAAGCTACTCAACCTGTAACTAGGCATAATTAATGGTGATGACATCCAGTCTGCATCCCTCTGCACCTGGGCTTATTGGTGGTGGCGTGGGAGAGGGGATGGAGAATCTTGTATTGGCGAGTCAGTGCTGCAACTTCCTCTTGTGTTTTTTTTCAATGTTTTTACAGATGGACCTAAGTCCTTCACTGATGTTAGCAGGCTGTGAATTTAAGGGAAATAGTTTGAAATGGTTTTATTTTAATGAAATAAATAGAGGTGAAACGTTTGCCTTTAATGTACTAGAGAATTCTAAAGGCGGGGCTTTGGAAATAATCTTTACTTGCATCAGGTAACTACTGCAGGTTTCATGGTTGTGTTCGCTGGGGATACTGAATGGTGACTCTTAACAATTCTCAGAAAAGAGGCCAGTTCTTGGACTGGTGGCATCCCTGCTTGTACTGGACTGAAGCTGGAGCAGAGATGTGGGCCTGTGCATTACTGAGTGCAGAATGCCCCAGGTGCCAAGTGTCGCTGAGAGGGTGGACTCCACAGCCAGAGGGGAGCACTTGCACAAGCGTTACTACGCCAGCTTCAGGGGGAGAGGAGGTGTAAGGCACCTTGGGGGAACCTCGGGCAGGTCATTCAGCTCCTGCCGGCATGAAATGGGCACAGCATTAAGGAGGAGAGAGGCTAACTTCATTACGGTTGTGCAGCGCATAGTTAGAATGCCAATGACGGCTTTCTCCCAGACCAGGGGAGGCTGCCCTTCGCGTCGGGGCTGGTTTGTGCTGCCCGCGCTGCAGTAGTAGAAATCACAACAAAAGCGAACCAGCCCCCAGCCTGGATGCGCAGTTCCTGTAGGAGCGGCAGTCCCAGCGTTGCCTCTTAGTTGCTGAGCTGTGCAGCACGCCAAATCAGGGAGTTAAGCCTCATTAAATAAAGCTTGCTTTATTCTCCGGGTTAGCTTTCCAGTCCAGTCAATGCTGAGCCCCACAGGCACTAGCGGGCTGTGGCCAGCCTTGCAGACAGGAGCGGGGGCACAGCTGAGGGGAAGGGGCTGGGGGAGTCACTTTTGTTGAGGTTTTTTTCCCGGTCACAGCCATAATATATTTCAGGATAGTCCAGCTCCTTTCCTGGGAGAAGCAGAAGGCAGTTACAGTATTTCCTGCCTCACAAGGTCAGTTTCTTGCAGGAGTGGCTAGTGTTGAGGTGACCTATTCTGGGGGCGTTAGCTGATACACTGGAAAGACAGGTTAAAAAAAACACAGATCGAACATGTTTTTCAGTAATATTACAATAATTTATGAGGGCATCAAAACAAATTCACCATCTATTAACAAAAGCTGATCTTGGAAACAGTACTTAAATTACTAGGACGTTTTGGTGAAGTTGAAGGCACCTTGAAATGAGATGGAGTAATGGTAAAAATCATGCTGCCTGCTGCAGCCTCCTCCTCACTTAAGCTGTCTGACCACCAGCTGCATGGCTTTTTCCTACTGTACTTTATGCAAGTGACATTTGGTACTAACAGTAGGAATTGCCCTCTCTCTATCTACATAAATATTTACTGTTCCAAACCAGGCACAGATTCTGCATGTTGAGTGGAAAGAGACAAAAGTTGCTTCAGGTTTTTCTGTTCCTTTGTGTCAGGCAGAGGTCGAGTGACTAGTTTTCCACAGGCACCTTTCTGACTTCTGTGAATTATTTTCCTCTCAGCATTCAGTAGGAACAACAGGAAAAAAAGGCCCCAGAGCCCAGCTGGCCACGCACTGTTTCCGCTGTCAAAGTCCACAGCGGTATTTATCAACCAACCAGCGAGGCCACACCGTGTGCCAGGGAAGCTTTTGTGACGACTGGATCCTAAACTATTTCTGTGTAATAGGCTCTGGTGACAGCCCCTGCTATATACTGCCTTAAGCTAACAGCCAAAGGAAGTGAAGTCACTCTGTATGTAAACTAAGTCATCTAGCAAGGAACAATTCTACTCTGCAATAATAGCTAATTACGAAGTAGCCAGGCCTAAGAAAAGCACTGCTTAAGACAATGATGGGCACTTACCTGCAGTCAGCTTACTACAACAAGGACGTGAACATTTGTTCTAGGTAGCATTTTTACTGGGGATAGAAACTCACTTGATTCTTAGAATCTGAGCTGGCCTCATAAAAGGTACAGCAGAAGCAGCGTTAAGAGGAAGACGTCTCTCAGTGCAACCTGGTTTGAGGAAGAGCTGTCATTTCTGCCGCTGATAAACAGCCTTCTAAAAAAGGAGGGAATTGCTTCATGTGGAGTCTGCAGGTAGGAACTTGGCCAGGTGTCGTAGGTCAAACCAACCTGCTTTGGCTTCAGTTCTCTTATTGTAAATGTTAACTACAGCGTGGGTTTGGACTGAAGCCGCACTGGGCGCACTGTCCTTCTGGAGGTAGCTTGTTTCATGCAGTTGGTGCAACGGGGCCGAGGCAGGCAGTGACCCTGAGCTCACCCTGATCCAGCGAGCTGATAGTTCGCTCCAGCTGCAAGAGGGATGTGAACAGAACTGCAGGAGCTCACCTCAGGTGCCTGACAGTACAGGTGCTGTCAGGTACATCCTCCTCCCCTGCCTTAACTCTGCTTCTGATCACTGGGAAACTGATAAAAATAAAGACGGCATCCTGGGACAGAGGGTTCTTGTAACAAGCCTGTTTACTTAATCATCTACCTTCTGTGGGGAAAGCTGGTCATTTTATCAAGTCATAAAACCAGGGAAACCGAGCTGAGGAAGGGGATGGAAATTAAACACATTCCTGATCTCTGGCTACTGTGACAGATGCACTCGGCTCCTTCACTGAACTAGGTGTAGTTTGGCAGAGGCTGTGAAGGAGCTAAAGGCCTAAGCCCTAACCAGACCCCGAACTTCACTAGTTTCAGTCTGTTCTCTGAAAACCCACAAAGGAGCAGGGCCACCACAAGCATCAATGCATATGAGCTTGGCACACTGATCCTGCGATTAAGACACGCATAGAGGTGACTTTTCCACGCCTCATTTATCATGCATCCCTTTTCCATCACTTGTAATTGGACTGCAAGCCAACCGCTTTATTCCGTAAATACGACAGCCTGAGTGAGCCGCCTTCGAGCTCTTCCAGCACGAAGCAAGCTGGCTGCGTGGTGGTGATCATCTCCCCTAGAGCTGGGACACCTCTCAAGGTTGCGCCTCAAGGCTGAGAGACATTTCACCAATGGCAGACCTTTGGTAAGCAACCAACTTTGTATTATGGTAACCTTGATTTGTGTCTTGGTAACTTTGAAGCATTGTTATATCCTTTGTGCAGTAAGGAAGAGCGAACCTTGCCCTCCAACTTTGTTAAAGTCGCGCTTGTACAACATCGTATTTCAGTGAAGCCACTTTTGCCGATCCCTTTGACGTGGTTCTTTAAGCAGTCTGAATTGCCCACTCGCAACAAATCGGCGTAGTCGGCAGGATCCTACATCGGGATTCGCGACAGCTACCTGGTGATAGGACCTTCATACGGGTCAGCACAGCTCCGCCATGCTAACCGAGCAGCTCTTCAGCTGTCAGCTCTGAGAGTTACAACTGGTTTTTATAATGTATAAACACATTCATTAGGTTTCAGTAACCTAAAACTACCAAGACTGGCAGCTGTCAGAACTGCTTAATTAGGTCCCCATCCTTACAGTTTTATTAGTGGCTTTTAAAAGCACATATAAAATGACTTAATGCCCAAGAATGGCAGTCAGAGATCAGTACCAGAACTGTATTAAACTAGCAGGGGAAAGCAGACAGTCATGCCTCTTTTAACCTGTTCAAAACACTAAATGGGGAGCAGAGCTCTAAAATTGAGGGAAGCGCCTCAAAGGCAGGCTGTAGAGAAACACTGGAAAAAGCTTTCTCTGCAACACCAATCCTAGAGAGCTTTAATGACCAGGAAGCTACAACGGCTGTTGAGATTAACTGTCACTTTGAATCCAACCACCAGATTTGTTGATAACATTTCTTTACTGTGCTGAGGTTTTTGGCAAAAAGGAAGCTAAAAGTCTTCCGTGGCAATACACTGTGTAGCAGGAGTTCAGCATTCCCTTGGTTTATCTGTCACAGGCTTAGCTTTGCGTGATGGCCACTGATACCTGAAACTGTTGTGTGTTTTGTTTGAGCTTTCACACGAGGCTTCCCGGCCAGGACACCACAGTAAGCGTGACTTTGTTCCTTTGCTCCTTCAGCATTGGGATTAGTTCAGAGTTGCTCATTCCTATCGCTGGCACTCCATTTACTGCCACTATTTCATCTCCGCACCTAATCAGAAGACAGGAAACATGCTTGTCAGTTCTTAATTTTAATTATTGTTAACGCCGCACCCTAGGACCCCCAAGATCATCTCGCCCACCCAAGCCAAGTTCATCAACTCCTTGTTGAAGCAACTTTTTCACTTCTGAGTCAAAGAGGGCAAGGGAAAAGGAGGACACTGCTGGTACTTGAGTGACAGCAATGAAGGTCACCAGGAGGGTGACCAGCTGGCCAGTCAGCAGGGGGAAAAGTTACAGAAAACAAATTTTTGCTGAGAAACACACTCATCACCAAGGTCACTCCTACAGCTACTTGACTAGCAATCACAGAGGTGAAGTGCTCAACAGGGCTGAAGCATGCAGTCACGCTGTAGCTCTATACAATAGAGGTTTTAGAGTCCTGCTTGGTCTGCCCACCTCTATGGCACACCAAGCTATCTATCTTCTGAGTGGTTGTACCATTCAGCTGTGATTATGTGAGGTGCCGAAGCCAGCCAGCTACCTTCCTTGTGTCTGATGGGGAAAGCACAGTGCTGTCCTAGCGCTCGAACAGGAACCCAGCTGACCCCAGTCCTCCCACTAAGGCTCTGACCCAGCTCTGGTCTTCCACACCGTTTTCAGGGGAGCAAAACCCAGCTCCCTGCACTGAAACAATGTCCTCTGCAAGACAGCTGCCTCACTTCTATTTTTTTTTACAGTCCTGCACTTGCAGCGAAGCCAGCCCTGCTGGTTCCCAGAGATAACACTGTATGAGAGTTCTGTGGGGTCCTCCAGCTCCACTGTTGACTCCTCCACTCGCTGTGATTACTGACAATCAACCAGGTCAGCAAAGCTCCATTGTAAGTTTCCTGCAGAGGAGGGCTTTTGTTGCTTCCATTGGGATACATTTCCCTAATCCCAGAGATTTTATACTCTGGAACCTCCAAGATTCATCTCAAACATCCCCCTTCTACTTTCACCTAACTACTCAATTACAACCTTTACAGCCTTTTAAAAATGTAACTTAATTCCTTTTAGTTGCACCTTCATAGAGAAACAAAAATACTCATTAATATAGGACTTAGTTTGTTATAACTTTGGTAATAGTACTAACTGCACAGATGAGTGTCTTAAGAATTAGAAGTCATTAACCTTTAGCTCAATTAGTTAAAAATGTAAAAGACAGCCCCTCAGTAAAACTCCGCATGCTGACGTAAGTACTGATAGTGTTTCTGATACAAACACCAGAGACCTGCAGCGCAGCTCATACGTACTTCAGTTTCCTGTCTCGGAAGGCAGGAGTCCCAGGCACTATGGTTTTGATGAAGAATGGCTGGTTTCCTTTGCTTTCCTCAAAGCCTCCGACAATGCTGAAGCCCCAGCTTTCCAGGTTGCCTTTACTAAGGACAATATCTTGACAGCAGTGAAGGTAGCTGTGAAGACAGGCATGGTCAAAAACAGAGGAAGCTTATGAGTGTGTTTCAAGGAAAACTGCCTGACCAGAAATTTATGTTTTCCCTTGTGGAAAGCACAGCTATGCAAGAGCCTCATATTTATTTCCTTTTTTTTAAGGTTTTGAGGCAACCCCTTTGCAGGGCATGTTACAGGGATGATTCTTAAATCTGAAGATGCCAGGCCTTCAGAAATCTATTCTCAGTAGTGTCAGTGCTAGTTTAAGAGTTAACAGAAAACTACATTCTCTAAAGGCATCTGCAACATGAATCTTTCAGGAATAACTTCATGAATTCTGCTAATGAACATGCACAGTACTAGTGACAAAAACAAATTAATCATGAACAGCAGTTACACCCATGCAATTAATGAGAACAGAGCTTTTTTTATTCTGTCCGTATACTACACGCTTGGTACAATGAAGGCATTCAGCAGCTATGTATCACTGATGGAAAGCAAGCATATGAGGTAGGGCAGCCTTTCTTCTACTGACTACCCAATCAGAATATGGAAGGTCTTTCCTGCAGGACCTACACCCAGGACTGCTCTGTACAGTTAACATACTGGACTCCTCGGAGAGAGATCCCAGGCCACTGTTTTTGAACGCCAGCCACTGAGGTACATCTTCTCGGTAAGCCAGGGGTATGCTGCAATGCTAGGTCTGCCTTGGAGAACGCGATACCTAGGTGCTAACAGCACTTGCTCCTTGAGTTTGTAGCACAAAGACACGCAAAGCCTTTGCCAGGCGTTTGAAAAGGTGTGGCAGGAGCGCAGGCAAGCATCTCGAGTACTCTGGCTCACAGTCAGGTTAGATTCTGGCATGAGGTGCTGCCAGAGCTAGGCTGTGTGAAACTGCCGCTGATCGCCCCACTGAGGTATTCCAGCAGCTAAACTTTTCCGAATAAACGTTTTTGCCTCCAGGGCTTTGCCTGAGCAGTTTGCAGATGAGTTTCAGATTTCAAAAGCCTTCTCGTTTAACTTCTTACTGGGAGAAAGATCCAATTATCTACTTTCAAACTGTAATTTACTTTTGTTTGAGTTCTTCACACATAAGCTGGAAGACCCAGCTCTAGCCTCCATGGTTTTCTTCTACTTGTACCACACAAGTGTAAAAACACAGCTATGAGAAATGTATGTGGAAGCTAGTGCAAATAGCACAGAAAGCAAGTGGTAAGCACTACATCAGCATAGAACATAAAAAACAAAAAACATTAGACACATTCTCCAAGAGTTGGAAAAGGCTGTTCGGTAGAAATCAGTTTTCTTTATGGAAAAGGGTTTTTAGGAAGAGAAACATGAATTTACTATAATGGCAAATGACTGTGGGAAAAGAATTTTAGACTTCACGGAATGTAAAGGTGAAAGTTTTATTCTGACAAACACCCTGCTGAGTTTGCAGTTCTGCATCCCTTTCAGAATTTGTGGAGCACGCCGCTCCAGTGGGGCCGTGGCAGGGAGCACCTAACAGCTGTTGCAGAAAGAGCTCAGACTTCACAGAGACTGGCTTCAGATAAACCTCGGGGGAAAAGGCAGGAGGAAAACTGCTTTTCCACCCCCTGAGAATTATCTATCCATAAACCACGCTGTGCACAAGTTACCGTTTTCAAGAGTCAGAGCTTTTACAGAGAAAAGATAAATCAATCTGTAAACTTTGTATTTCTAGTATCTTTAGGATTCAGTGTGCAATGAATTAGGACCCCCCCCCCCCTCCAAACCAGCATTTTAAGGTGGTATTTCATAATATCGCTAGCTGGTAGTCTGGTAACATAATGCTATGAAGAAATCAAGTAAAGTTCTTATCCTGTCTTCTGTGACATATACAGTGATGATGATAAAAATTCAGTAGCAAGAAGTAGCAGCATACAATTAACTTGGAACACTCACTACCACCATTAATAACAAAGTAAAGAATGGAAAAAGAGTAAATTTACAAGGACAGCAGAGCTACCCGCAGTTGTATTACAAGACAAAAAAAAATCCAAGGATACCAGCCACCTGGTTCAGTACAGCCAATAGTAGTTGCCTGAAGTTAGACAGAAAATATTACTACATCCCTCTAACAGGGATGTTTGTATCTTCATTGAAAGTGTGCAGCACTGGCCACGGTCAGAGGTGGAAGATGCTCCAAGCTTACACACCAAGTGCTGCAGTGTGAAAGTAGCCTTAGGAGCACAGAGTGTTTTCCTTCTAGGAAGAATGTGACCACGATGCTCACATTACTCCCTCTGTTACCCAGGGTCCCACAAAAGGCACAGGACCAGGGCTGTCGTCTCCCTCCTAAAACACTTCCGCAACCGTAGTCTGGCACATAACCCAGGTTCTGCAGGATGGGCTACAGCGGCTCCACATTTCAGAAACGGCACACCACCAAGCATGCCACGATGACAGACAGTATTTGACTTAAAACAGAAAACCACAGATACAAGAACCAAGGCTGGAATTAAGCACCGGGCTCAAGCGCTGCAACGACTGAATACACTTCCCTAGCCTTGAGCACTAACTTTGACTCCAGTCTTTCAGCATAAGTTTCTGCTTCAAACTGCAAAGAATACATGGGTTTCCTCTAAGGAGGAAAGGATATTTCTGCTGGATCGGAGTAGTAACTGGAAAAAAGAGCTGAACAAAACAAAACTGCACATGCTATCAGCAATAAGCTTTAAACTTTCACACTGTACTGCAAAATGTTTCGGCATACTAAGGCTATGTCTGCTTTAGCAGGGCAGCCCAAAAGGAACAGGTCCAAGCAAAACAACTGATGCTGAAGGCACAAGGTCTAGTTTTGGTACATTTCTGGGGATTTTTTGTAATCTAGTGTTAGCGTGGTACACACGTCTGTTTGTGCCAGAGTGCAGTGGGCATTCCTCCACAGCACTTCTGGTTTAGTCCCATTCAAAAGGAAGCTGGTTTGTGCGGGTCAAGACTTCTCTGCAATGTGAGCCAAGAGTGAGGACAACTGGGATGGATCCTCATTTCAACTGCACGTTCCTGAGCCAAACTAAAATGCTAGTGTAGAGGCACCCTGAACATTTCCAGGTGACAAACAAGGGTGCCATCTCAGTTTACAGATTCTCAAGCAATAATTAAAAATAATCTGATTGTGCCAGCCACAATGTCAAATATAAATACCTTGCTTAGCTGAAAGGCAGATTTTTAGTAGCTTTAGGGAAATCATTCATTCAGTGGGCAACCAGGTAGTTGCTACCAAGTCTTACTGTAAGCGGATGGGAAAATGAGTGAGGAAGCACAAGAATTGCAACCATTTTAATTTCTGGAAACAAGAAGGAAGATTTTGTCAGATGCTGAAATTAAATAACCTTGCTTTGTGCCTCCTAACTACCCTCACGCCCACAGAAGAACGGCAGACAAATTCAGATGCCTGAATTCAGGTCGGAGTAAGAAAGGAAGACTGAAGAACGGAAAGGGCATCTGAAATCATTGCTCCTTGCTTCAAGTAGCAAGGTACACTAACAGCCAAATGAAGGGGGGCCGACATTAATACCGGCAGCAAAAGAATTTCAAGCAGCGTATTAAATGGCAGGTCACGTCAGTGTATTCTTGAAATGAAGGCTGGTGACCAATGAGCAAAGAGTGGACTTCAGTCCCTGTACGAGGAAGTGTGGTGAAGCTGCAAGCCAGCAGACATCCAAATAAACCGGAAAGGAAGAAGGGAGAAAGTACAGCCACATTCTGCCTTGCTATACTTCACTGCAGGAGCACCCATGAGGAACAAACAGCAGCCAGCATCTAAGTGTTTGCACTCAGGTTTGAGCTATCCAGGTACAGCTCAGGGCTAGTTCATACTAGGCCTGCACAGCACAGACTGGCTGATTCCCTGGGAGAGCAGAGGAAACTGGTAGGATGGTGCTGAGTTGAAGCCAAGTTAGAGTCGCTCGCAACACAAAAGCTACCTTCCTTGGGCTGTTTTGTTTAGCATTTATAGGCTGCGCTAAGTAACACAAGGGTAACGTAACAGAGGCTTTGTTAGTATTTCTTCTTTCAGGTGCCTCAAGAAACAAGGCTATAAATAATCTGGGCTTCCCACAGAAGGGTTTGGCTTTACTGTTCCATGTGCATCTGCTGCACAGTCCTCCTCCAGTCAGCTGGAATGACAACAGACTCTACTTTTCACAGCTGAATATATTTTGATGAAACTGCGTAAGTTAGCAAACCAGAAGTTCACCTCTCCAGGAAGGACATAGAAATTCAAGCTTTCAAAGCCCCAACCCTGTCATCTGGAATTTACCATATTGCTGCTAAAATCTGCAGCAAGTCTATGGTCCAAATCTTTGCAGCAGGAGAACTCAACTATTCAAAACCATTTGTGCTAAAGATGACACAATTATGACAGCCAAAAAAGAATTAGACTGACAGAATGCCTGCCCCTAACTGAGATGATCAGATTAGAAGCCATAAAACAGCACAGGTATCTGTTGGCTTCTGCTATGCGATCCAGAAAAAGCCAGAGTAATTTCAGTTAATGGTATTTTAGAAGGGACCATATCTACATTGATTACATGTCAGCTCAGCGCCTCAAATGCCAGAATCTATACTTCTCATTTTCTGTGTTAGTTCTTTTAGAAAAAAGGGTTTTCAGGAACTTCTGAAATACAGTTCCTGTCCAACAGAAGTGGGGGAACGATGGGTCACACCATAAAAAGCAGTGGAAGTTTCTTATGCATTCATTAGACTGTGATCTCATTCACAAATAAGACTATCCACTGCCTTAGAGCTAAATGAGAATACCAGTAATGCTTCCAAGTCAACCAACAAAGCAATTAATTTCTAGTGTTTCAGTGAAAGTCAAATCTGTGATTGAACAGATGTCTATACAGTCACCGAACAAACATACCTAGGCAATCCAAGCCATGTGATCCAGAGGGGAGACCAGCTGAATCCTTGCTCCTTGATGTCCAGGGATGGCTCTGGTGAGTTCAGTGAAAGGATTTCCAAGGCTTTCAGTACGACTGAGTGGGAAGCTGCATTACATTTCAGTGCTGAGACAGCTTCATAGTAGTTTAGATGAGTCAAATCAATGCCATTTATGCTCAAAAGTACATCTCCTGTTGATTAAATAAGATAGGATTATTACAAACCTTTTGCTTTGAAGTCCATTTCTGCCTCAAGGCCTCACATGGAACCCTGTTTCCAGCCTCACTTTAGTGTCCAAGTCCAACTTTCACTGAGAAAAAAAACCCAGTGCCTAAAGGATAAAGGGTATGAGAGCCTCCTTACCTCGCTTGATTCTGCCATCCCTGAAGAGGCATCCAATGGGCTGCACACTTGTTACATATATAGGGAGTTTATTTTTGTTATCCCTTCCACCTCCAATTGTTATTCCTAAAGATTCCTTTGGTTCCTTTTTTATTGCAACTGTCTTTTCATGACTTACGTATCCCTGAGGTAAATCCTACAAAGGAATGACAGTACAAAATGCAGCTGCATTAATGCAATTAACATGAGAATTCCGGATCTGGAAGAAAATAACAGAGTATCTTGTATCTTTAATCCAGAACATTTCAGCAATGTTGCTGGATGGCAAAGTCAGCTTCTCACATACTCACTCTGGGTAGAAATACTACCCTGTATTTCCAAAGTGATACCACCACAACTGAGGCACTGCCTTCCTAATGATCCCACATTCATTTGCTGTAGAGAAATACTCGCTCTGAGGAGGACAATTTTGCACTGAGGACCAAGCTAAGAACTCATTTCAAGGCCATTCATATCCAGTAATCAACCTCTCTCTGACTACTGCTAAATGTTTAGGTTGCAGTGAAAGCACACATTATAGCATGTGCTGTAGAAACAATATGTAAATTATATTCTAGGATTTAAATCAAGGAACCCCACTCCAGCCATTTATGACAGCTACCTACTAAACTCCAGAGACATTTAAACACACAAGCCTAAGCCATCGTAGCAATTCTTGTCATTCAAATGCAAGTTCTAAACATAGAGCAAATCTCTCTTGGCACAACAGACTGGTGATTCTTCTCTTGCTCATACTTCTTCTTATAATATGCAAACAGATGGCAGACGCAACACAAGTCACAGGAACACTACAGTGTAATTTGTGTTGTTTCTACTTCTGTACCATAAAGCCCTCTAGCTCCAAACCAGGAGCATAACTTAAGTGTCATTGTGCAATACCCTGAACGCGTTGTGCTTGATGGATGTTGAGAAGCAAGTCCCAAGCGTCTCATGGATGGTAAGTTTCCCACTGCCCTTTCCGGACAAGAAAGGATTAAACACTGGTTCCGCATCAACGTTAGAGACGTTTGAAGAAATTTTTCCCTAAAACACCTTTTTTCCCCAAAAACTCTGTTTCCAAGTAGGTGATAAATATACGGTTCTCCAGTACCAAAAGCCACAAACCTGCTGCTTTTCAATAGCTCAGGAAGAAATGGAGCTACTGATCAGTCTTATGTGATAAATCACCATCACAGAGCAAACATAATAGATCTGCTAGACCAAGAATAACCAGCACTTTTGCCGTTACTTACAAAACTTACCTTCTGGTAGGTAGATTTTCGTCTATAGTGATTCTGGTCTAGTCGTCTCCGATGGTGCACCGGGCTTCCTCCATTGCTGCTGCTGCTGCTGCTGCTGTTATTTGATGTGCTGCCATCTTCTACCGGGTCCGACAGCTGTACGCCTGGCTGCCTCAAGATGACAAAGTTTACTCTTGATTCAGTGGTCTGCCAGGAGAAACAAAAAGAGTGTAAATAAAATAGACGGAAAAATAAATTACAAATTAGGGACAGCCTCTGTCATGTTCTTGGGGAGAGAGAAGGGTTGGCATCGGTTTCTACAAAGGGTCTGAAACCGGGCTATGCAACATGATGCAATGTTTTTTGTGAAGAGCCACAGGATCCTGTGGTGAAAAGAAAAAAGGAATTAGCAAATGTTAGTCAGAAGAAGAGGAGTAGAGGCAGGCTTCACTCCTGCCTCCCTCCCCTACAAATGCCAAACAAGAGAAAGTGGGAAGGGATGATTAATTCCACCACTTCAGTAAATAACCAAAATAGCATATTGTGTTATGACACAAAACGAACAGAGCTAAAACGCTGACTGGTCCACACGATGGATGACCACGATAGGAGTACTGGATGCTTTTTCTTTTATTGTAAAGAACCTTGTTAAAGCTCTTTCCCTCCCAGCTTATGTACCACATCTATTGTTCAACATCTCCCACCCTTTTTTTTCCCAGAGTACCTGAAGACATGACCTTTTGTCTAAGATTGCTGCCAATTAAACACTTAACCAGCTGTCTGTCTGGTCTTGGCAGAACTACAGGGAAAGTATTCAGTATTGTTACTGCTCTTCTAATTTGGTTTGTTCTTTCAGATAATTTGACAAAACCTTATTGTGAAGGACTCCACTGGGGTAAGGCATATGTGCTTACTTGGGGCATTTCCTGCAATGGATGAGAGAAGTACGGTTGCTGCTCTCACTTCTTGATGTGGGACCCTGTTTCCCTGGTGCCACAGCACCCTGGCAGCAGTGAATTCCCTGGCCTTGGAAGAGGGACAGCATCAACTGTTTTGGGTTTTTGGTTTTGTGGGTTTTTTGTTTTTTTTTTCTTTTTAAACAGGAGAGTTTTGTTTTCTGAAACAGAATTTAAAAGCCTCTTGCCTCCAAAGTCACTTCAGATAGAGCAATTTTTTTCCAGACAGGTTGGCCCACATCCACGTTTTCATAAAATATATTGTAAACATTGCGTCCTAAGATGGGGATTTGCCCTCCCCTTCAACCAAGAGTACCGGACTATGTACAGTACATATGGCTGTGCATATATAGAGAGAGCGAGCTGTAAATGGTACTTTACAGTACAGGTAGAAGGACTGTTTTCTGCAAATGGTTTGCAATCAAAATTAAAATTACATTTAACCAAGAATCTGAAGTAGCCCTCAGAAGAACTGATGTTTGGAAGACTGTCACAGTTTTACACAAACGTCACTTCAAAAGGAATTCAATCCCCAAACCTAATGAAGGTGGTTCTGAGACTTTGGTTACTGATTTCAGTGGGAACATGAAAGAGTTCCCCATGTGGGAGTTACATTTGCCCATTACAACAAATACAGCAGCACTTGTGGGATGCAAGCAAAATTCTAAGAGGCCATAGAATGGAATCACATATATAACATAAGAAAGGATCTCAGTACTGGAACTCTGCTCTTTCTCTTCTTTTCTCCCACGCTACTGCACTCTGCTGATTACCAGGAAGAGAACTGGCTCGCTCTCACTGCTGACCTCAGATCCTTTCCGGGATATAAACAGTATGTGATGAGATGTATTGTGTTGGGATCTTTAGATAAAAACAGAAACTGGAGGTCATCACCTAAGGAGATAAAGAATTTAAACTGATCTACATGATATGTGCTGCACACGTAACAATCCTTAATCCTTAAAACAAAATTCCTTGCCCACTCCTTTCACCAAAACATTTGGCATTCTGCAACAGGAGCACATTCCTGTTGCACAAGGAAAGACCACCTCTCTTCTACCCACTTAGTATTTTAGAATGTTTTTAGCCTGAGGTGCCTCATGTTGTTTTCTAGACTCCCCTCCCAAATACAGGTAAAAGGGGAAGAGAGGGCTTCATATCAGTCAGAAGGGTTCTATTCTGTGCTGCCAGCCTATCGCATCTCCCAGCGCCTTCAGTTTGACTGTTTGAAGCATGAGAGGAGTGTCCTATTCTCTCCTTGCCTCTGCTGCATGCATCTACACAGTGCATACGAATATTCACTCTGCAAGAAAGGCTCCAAATGCCACACCACAAAGGAGATCCAATTGCCTTAGCTGAACTAAAGTGCCACGAGCCACTGCCTCGCTTCAGACTTGTCAGAGATGACTCACGATGGATTCCCACTCTTCATGTTTATCTTCATTTGGCAGTGGTGCTTCCCACACATCTGCAGAGAAGACACTTTCCCAAAGAGATATTTCAGGGAGTGCAGTTTGCTCCAGTGTGTTCTGTTAGCCCTTTGGCCAAAACAGGAGCCCTGCCGTCAACGCAGACAGCTGCGGAGTCATTAGCCATACAACCTCACCATGTCATACATTACCTGAATTATCTGTGCAGCTGCCTCAGGTGTTCCTTGCCTCAAATCCTGGCCATTTATTGACAGGACTCTGTCATTCCGACTCAGCTTTCCATTTTTGGCTGCCAAACCTCCTTCTAACAGATCTAGAATAAAAATCCCTGCCTCATCTGTCTTCCTGATCAGTTTGATTCCCAAGGGTTCAGATCGGTCCCTCTTTATCAAGGTAACATGGATCACTTCCCGATTTGTAGCAGAAGTGGAATCCTGCTGTGCAGTCTTATTGGAAAAACCCTTCTCCTGCAGGACCATGAGGTGGAGAACAGGACCTGGGTGGCGCAGGAAGGAGACAGCTTGGCAGTGAGTCACACTGCTGATGTTGACGCCATTCACCTAGAAAGACAAACAAACCAGAGTCACTAATCAGAATGTACATAATTTAGGCACTGTCCACAGTGCGGAACATCACAAAGTTGGAGACAGGATGTGCAACTCCCTGTGCAATGCTGTGACTGAAGCAGCTGCTTCTGATGCACATTGGAGAGCAGAGTTTTCTAAAATAGAATCCAGAAGAAAGCAGATGAATTTAGATCGTAACTGATGGTGAATAGCTGAGGACAAGGATAAGACAGGACAACTCGCCTAACTAACAAACCTGAAACTGCAAAATATTAAATCATTACATCCATCCCATGGCACACAGAACTGGTTTCCCTGAACTTCCAGCGTTCAATACACACTTGGAGAAGAAGACTCAAATTGGAGACTACCCATCCTCACTTTTAAGTTGAAGAGTGGTCCATAGGCTACAAGCTTCTGGAATCATCAGTCTAATCACACTTTTACCAAGGTGACTCTGAGAAGCTACTTTTCACTTTGTCTGTTGTCACATAAGACTCTGTGCAGTTTTCTCTTAGGATGTTAAATAGGGCTACTAAGCATGGGGACCTGCCCTATTTACAGCGCAGTCAGGACTGAGACATGTACAATTCAACTGGATAAAACAGGAGTTACTCCGTTGGTCTGTCTAAGAAACCACCTTGGAGATTGTATCGGCCACTTGTGCACGTGGGGCTGCCAGTCCTTACTGAAGGCCACAGTCCAACAGGATAATTAGGTCTTTATGGCTTGTCAAATGATTGGGCAGCCATAGCCAGGAGGTGCTAACAGTTCTCTCTGCATGTAGGCTTTACTGCTGCATACAGGCTTCCGTCACCTTGATTAGCCCACTGCCATGCAGCATGATTAATCCAGAAACTAAATCTGGCCGTGGGTCAGCATGGGATGAGGTTGGCGCTCTTTATTACTCACATTACATATCTGATGCTTACTGCAAGTCGTAAGGTCTTAAACTTTGGACCTGCCCATTGAGACTATGCAGCTTAAATAACATAGTAGAGCAAGCAATTATAAGATTTCCTAACTAGAGCACAGTCCTTTGGAGAGAAATGGTGCTACTGGGTGAAATTTATCAGATAGAAATCTTTTTAATTTATCCAAAATGGTCTACATTTCAAAAAAACTCTTAAATATACAAGGTAAATATGAGTGTGACTGGAAGGAACCTCAAAAGTCTGCTTCTCAGCCCCAGCAGGTACACAATGCTACTGACTCACAAGTCTGATCAGTGCTTTTAAACACTCAGCTGTAGATATTTCCCAGTTTTTCTAGGCAACTCTGCTCCCCCAGCCCTCATCTCAAGTCAAGAGAAGCAATGGGACTACCAGTGGGGTTTTACATACCTCAAGAATATGGTCCCCAGGTGCTATTCTTCCATCTGCAGCAATGACAGAATCCCGCAAGACTTCCTGAACAACAATGTTTCCTAGTGGGGTGTCTTTACCCCCAACTATCCTCATCCCCAGCTCTTCCTCCGGGTCTTCTCGGTGAATTTCAATTGTGGTCGTTTCAGCCACAAGACTAGTCCTCTGAGGAAGGTCTGATTGTAGAAATTTAAGAGAAAAAACAACACGTTAATGAATTTTCCTTCACATAGCACCACAAGATTTGTAACACTGGCAGGTTATGTCCCAAGTAGCATCTGGAGGGAAAGCAGCTATCAGGAGAGGGAACAATAGGTCAGATTAAACACTTTAAAAGCCCCTGTTTCTTTACAATTTCTCCAGAACGTTTCCCATCTTCTCCTAGCTTATGGCAAATTTAAACTCTTTCCTTATTATTCCTTGAGTTTTATTAAAGGGCAGTCAGTATGTTTCACTTACCATTTAGAGATTTATTTTTCTACTGTGACAGCTGGCCTACTAGAAGCACACACACAAAAATGCCAATTTCCATGATGCCCATTAGAAAAGGGGACTACTGAGCTGTAATTACTGGTCTGCCGTTGCAGTGACTTTACCACAGGCAGCTCTCACTGCATCTTCCCTCCTCTAATTTCCTGTCCTCCTCTTTCCCCATCCCCCCTGTAAAACAGGAGTAATGTTTACCTATTTACAGCATACTGAAGACTAAGCAATGCTTCTCAGACACTTTGAAGATGAAAGTTGTTGTTAGCAAGTTATATTAAACCTACCAGCACTGCAACATTTAGGCAGGCCCAACACTCTAATGAAGTCAAGCGCACTGCCTGTCAGGGTGAAGTGCAGTTGTCACGCAAGAGATGCAAGACCTGCCCCAAGCGTACTTCGGGAAAAAGCCAACAGAGAAGTAAACTGACCTGTGTATTAACTCTGGCACAGGCACAGCAGTTGCCAGCTCCAGCGCCTGCACGCGTGGAAACCGAGACTAACATTGTAACAAGGCACAGAGATTTCCACGCTGCTGCCTTCTAACAGGGGTTGAGACAAGCGGTTCTATACTGGAGATGGTTACTTCTATCTGCAAGGGTTTCATAACTGACTATTAATCCAAAAACTAACTTATGCTATAAAAACACACTTGCTGCACACCATTAGGGAGGTACTGACCACTCCAGGAAACTGTATATTTAACTTTCTTAACAAGATTAAGAAGAAGCTGGAACATTTCCTAATTACTAATTATTTGGCTTCTGCAAGCGCCTTAAGTGCTGCATGTTCCCATTGACAGGGACCGCCTTTGTTTCTGCAAAGAATACTGCAGATATTAACTGCAGTCTAACAGAGATTCTCCAAATTGTTTTGCACAGGCAGTTTTGTGCTTGTGAGCAGATCCTGCCGCACCTGATGCATGTGAAGGTATCTCTCTTCTGCTCAAGGACAAGCTGAGGAAAGAGATTACTCCGATGGCTACTAATGGCTTAATAGCATTAAGGATATTGAAGAATGTTGGGGACACTTTAAAAATTGAATTGTCTGAGATAATGACCTCATTTTTATATTATAAAAGGTAATTAGGTAATTACATTTCTGTATCAAGCTCTCACCTTCTTCAGTCTCCTCAAAAGCTGGATTAACCAGTCCAGGCTCTGCAGTCCCTAGCGATACCACAGCAGCTGCAGAGCTTTCTGCCACAAGTGACGATCCTCCACTTGGTACCTCTGGATCCTTGGGCGTGTTTGTCTCCACCTTGGTAGGAGGATCTTCCTTCCCTTTGGAAATGGGATTCTTTTTCCGCTGTAGTTCAGATTTATATTTCTTGAAACCAGGACACCTAGAGAGAGATTGTCAGTGACTGTAAGTGGCTAGTCTCTGCCTGCGTGTTTAACCCAGCACATGCAAGCTCTGACTGACAAAGGTATGTGAAGAAGCGTGTTCAAGATGTCATCAGCTGCAAAGCTTGTATCACGGATGCTAAAATTTACTCTCATTTGACCTTCAGCTTCTACTTGTACTAATATCAGCTTAAGAGCAGGCTTGTTATTTTCTTACTTTCAAAATTATTAAGCAAATTATTTAAAAAAGGAGAATGTAATAGGAACAGGAGTCTCCCTTGCTAAATATTTACCTGGCAAACACTTGGTGAAGAAAACAATACCTCTTAAAAATATAAGCAAATACTTAGCTCTGACCTTTTAGAGATGACTACGAACTGTACCTTTATGCAAAGAAAGTGGCTCAAGTTTCAAGCTCAGCCTTGAATTAGGCTTTGTTTTTAACAAACCAGTAATATGCAAGAACAGCAAATGAGGCTTGTTTTTTTTTTTTTGGACCTGTCAGATGGCACTCCACCTCCAGTCTATGCAGGTGATAGCTCTACTTGAATGGGAGGAATTTAGAGTTCATAATCCCACCAACTGCTCCCCACACAGAGGTTCAAGAAGTAATTCTACATACAACAAAATGCACTCTGTATGCAGCTACACCACTGCCAGCCTATCTCAGCAAAAATGAGTAAGCAAAACCAAGCTCTTATCAAGAGTACCTATAAAAAAGGTGGCAGGTGAGGAGGGTGATGAATGCAAAAGCATCACTTTCACGGACATGAATAGTATTGGGTGTTTACCAGAGTCACTTTTCAAATTAAACTCAACTATTTACATTCTGGCTAAACAAGTCTCATCCCAGTATTACTTCCTCTGGTTTATTCCTAGTCATTTATTCTCCAAGCAGTAAGATGACCCTGAAACTTAAAAGACAGAAGGCGACTGATCCACTTGTGCACACGTCCCTCTTAAAATGTTGAGAAACAAATTCATTTTGCAAAGGGCAGAGAACTCCCCCATAAAAAAAAAGTTGCTAGATGCTTTTTATTTCCCTCAGTCTCCTGCTATCAGTTAATCTCACTTAAAACTGAAAACCAGGAACACCTAAATCCCAGTGTAACTTTCCCCGCCCCCCCTTTTTTTTTTTTCATTTTTTCAGTCTAACTATGCTCACAGCCCAGGTGAAACAGCAGTGATTTTTTAGAACACACCCTCTCCAAGTAAGATACAAAGAACTATGAAATGTGTAAGTTCTAGAATGATACAGTTTCCAGACAGGTCTCTAATGTAAACATTTACGGGTGCCTCCCCCTTCTGTGTTTAACTCCTATGGCAGCGGGATTAACAAATGACCAAAGTTTACTGATACCAGGGTAGATTTACAGAGCAGAGAGGAAGGCCCAGCCCTGGTATGGGCCATGGCCCCAGCTACACAGCAGCTGCACAGCTGGGCAGCCCTGTCCCTGCAGTCAAAGCATTCAGCCCTGGCTGATAACAAGCAAGCAGTACAAAAAGTTAGTTCAAGAAAAAGGAGATTATAAACTTTCACAGATTGAGGGAAAGGGGCACACGAGCACCTTCCCTCACTTCCCCTGGCTCTAACACAAGCTCTCAGCTCATGGGTACCAAAGACAAGCAAGAACCGCAAGGACAGATCCTTGGCTGGAACTGCAAAGGTATCCTAAGCATAACTGTTCCCTGCACACTGGTTGACCTATTTTTAAAATATGTCATTGCCATAAAAAGCTACAACATAGCTGAAGGGAAACTAGCCTGTTGCATTTCCCATTGCACACTGACAAAATACACACTGCCAGTGAAGATCAGCTTCCGCCTGCAGTAGGGCTAGTACTTAGCTCCCTTTCCTGCAATCATTAAGTAGGTAGGAACAAGTGTTCTCCAAGAGCTGTGGCAAGAGCTCTTTGTCACCTGCACTTCTTTTAAAACTACAATATTCTGCGTGCCACCAGCTCAACCAGCAGTGGAAGCACCAAAACACATCTCTGCTGACAAGCACAAGAAAACAATAGTCTCTCTTCCTCTGCACAAGGGGGAAAAAAGAAAAAAAAAGTATTTTTCATTTGCCTCTCTTTCTCAGAAAAGAATGAGAGAAGATAATGGAATTATAAGTAGGTGATTCAGCAACTGCATAATGTGCAGCTTGAAGGGACTTACATTATTTGGATCAAAGACTTATGTATTGCACATCTTAATTGGACCAATTAAACTGGCAACACTGCACAATCCCTTGCTTCCAGAGTGTTGACTTTGTGCCTGTCTTTCTTCTCTGTACTAGTGAAACAAGAATAAGCATGTTTATAATAATTTTCAGAGTCAGGTGCCCTAGATCAGGACACACAAATTTATATACATTTGATAGGTTTTGTGTCTGTGGACAACTCGCATGCAACCAAGCGAGCACCTCACCCTTCACCTCTGTAGCACATGTGAGCTGGCCTCCCTAACACACACACGCACAATTACGCTGTCTTCACCCACCCACCTCTCTGGCCTCGCCCTCTGTCATCTCCGGTGTCCTATCTCGCCCCAGTTTAAGAACTGTTCTGAGACTGGATCTTTCTGGTCAGAAGCGGAATGGGCAGATGGTGTTACACAAGGAGCAATAATATAATGTAAACGGTAATGCACCTGTTCTGCAGGTGAGCTTCTAGTTCACACCGCTGCATTGTCTGCTGACACTCTGCCTTGAAAGGACAGAAGACAATCAGCTTATCCAACAGGTTTCGTACTAGAAGGCTGGACTTGTGGCATTGCTGGAAAGAGAGCTTTTTCCGATCCATAGGACAAAAGTTATACTCCTGCATGAAGTTTTCAAGGCACTTGAAACAGTACGTATGTCCACAGGGGGTGTCCATAGGTTGGAGCAGAGGCTGAAGGCAGATATGGCAGATGAGTTCATCGTCCACTTCATCCTGGAAGTTGTAGAGATGATTGTCCAGCAAGAGGTGGAACTGACCACATTCGCAGCAGAGTTCACCAACTTGGGACGCGTGTTCTTCTGCTATGGGATCAGCCATGATAGCCAGCATCCAGCACTCTTGGCCCCGCAGCAAGGAAACTTGTCACGTAGTAGCTGTCTGACAGAGGCGTCTAGTAAAAGGGAGAGAAAAAGATTTCCAGCCAACTGTCTGCTCTAGATCTAGCCAATTAAAAATTAAATTGTATTCCTGCCTTAAGTTCCCCCTGGTATCTTCACCCCCACCTACCCCTCTTCGGGTTCTTCCCTCCGAAGCAACCCTGTTAATGATCAACCCAGGGATCAGAGAATGTGTCCTGGGTTCAGCTGGGAGAGAGTTAATTTTCTTTCTAGTAGCTGGTATAGTGTTATGTTTTGGATTTAGTACGAGAATAATGCTGATAACACACTGATGTTTTCAGTTGTTGCTAAGTAGTGTTTAGACTAAGTCAAGCATTTTTCAGCTCCTCGTGCCCAGCCAGCCAGAAGGCTGGAGAGGCACAAGCAGTTGGGAGGGGACACAGCCAGGGCAGCTGACCCAAACCGGCCAAAGGGGTATGCCATACCATGTGATGTCACGCCCAGTATATAAACTGGGGGGAGTTGGCCTGCGGGGGTGGATCGCTGCTCGGGAACTAACTGGGCATCGGTCGGCAAGTGGTGAGCAATTGGCATTGTGCATCACTTGTTTTGTATATTCCCATTCTTTTATTATTATTATTCTTGTCATTTTATTATTATCACTACTATTTTCTTCCTTTCTGTTCTATTAAACTGCTCTTATCTCAACCCATGAGTTTTACTTTTTTTTCCCCGATTCTCCCCCATCCCACTGTGGGGGGGGAAGTTAGTGAGTAGATGCATGGTGCTTAGTTGCTGGCTGGGGTTAAACCACAACAGAATGCAAGGACCTCATTCAGCAAAATGTTTAAGCACATGGATAAATTGAAGCTTAAATTACTTTACACATATCAGTGACACAGACTAGGTAAAACCCTGCCAAACATATGAACTAGAAAGGCTGAGGCAAAAGGTGCATGTTCTTGAGGGAGAACAACACAAAGAGGGAAGGGAAAGAAAGGATAACCAAGATAGTGATTTTTAAATTGACATTTTTTCTCTCTGGCTTTCCAGATTATATCAAATATTTTAAAGATATGTATGGTGAAACACCAGTTTGGGGACTTCTAGTTTTTTTGGTTTTGTGGGTTGGGGGGCGGGGGATAAGGAAAAAGAAGAGGAAGAAATTTCAAAAGAAACTTAAATCTAAACCACATTTCCTTCCTTTTAAGCCCACTCCCTTCAAAAAAGTTCATTCTAACAAACAATGCATTGTTTCCCATGCTTAGGTTCACCCATGGAAACAAATTTCCTATAAAAAGACTGAATTTTCCACTTAGGAAACATGTAAAGAATTGTCCACATCACAGTTTGTTGTAACGTTATAGAAAGGCTTGAGCTTCTTACAGTTAGGGAGAATAAGATAAGGGGCAAACTGAGTTCTTTGCAGCACTCTGCTGATTTTAATAGAGATGCCTCCAGTCACATCCCTTTTGAATCTTGCCTATTGTAACTAAATATAAAATTCACCTGAGTTTGCTAGCAGATTACTCTACAGGCAGAGAGACTACTGCAGGAAGGATTTTTTTTTAACCTGGCAGTGATTTTAATGAAGTAGGAAATGAGGTACTAGATGAAGCTAACACTCTTTACACAGTGGGGGGGGTTTGTTGTTGTTGTGAGGTTTTTTTGGGGGGGGGAGAGGGGGTTGGGTTTTTTTTAAAGTTTATGTAAAAAAATCCTGGAGTCTTAAAACAAAAAAAAATTGCAGAACTGTGATGAAATGGAAAATTTCTTAAAGACAACATGGAAAATATCTGAAAACAATTGCTTTATCTGGAACAGGTAAAAGCCTAAGCAAGAGTGAACACTGGTCTGCACCAGTGCCTGGAGGACATGGCTGGCACGCAGCAGCAACTTTGGAGGAGGGTAAGCAAGAACAATAAGATAGCAAGAACGGCAAGAAAAAATTAGTCATGGGTTTCTAATAAAAATCATACATCACTCCAATTAATTGTCAAGCATAAGTCAGCTATTTAATTAAAGGGATAATGTATCACCAACAGAATCAAGCCATTTTACAGGAGAATTTTTACCTAGCCATAGAAACTTGTTCACTTCAAAAGATTAAAACATTACTGTCATGGTTCCAGGTGGGTACAGGGCACGAGTTATTTGCTTCTCCTCCTGCTGCTGCAGAGACCAGAAAGCATCTTCCCCTTGAGGAAAGCACTTAGGCTGGATATTCAGACCTAGCTCTTCTGTTTGTATTTACTCCTTAACTCTTGCATGACCGACTCGGTGCTCCCCAAAAGAGAAAGCACAGTTCACAGACAGCACACAAGCAAATCAAAGCAGATGTATCCATGCCCTACTCTCTTAGAAATACCCCTGTTCTTTGGTACTTACCTCCAACTCAAACAGGCATCCCTACTGTTTGCTTTATAAAAAGTCTTCATTTTATCTTGAATTATCTTACAAGCAAAAAGGAAACATTTCAGCATCAATCACTTAATGTCACCTACCAATTCTAATCAATCAGCTCAGTTAATGAAACACCAAGCTTCCAAGGCAAACATCTACCAATAAGAAATACTTGTGCTTCGGGTTGTCATATTTGCATAGAACTTTGGCAGGTGATTAAACAAATCTACTTTCTCAGCAAAAACAAACCCCACGGTAATTTTGCTGATAAACTACTTTTATATGGGGGTTTTCAGATTATTTACCAAATTCATTCTCTGCTCTCTGTGTTTAAAGGTTATACAAGATGAATCCCGTTTATGAGTCATTTCAAAACTCGTGGAAGATAAAAGTATCACCACAGTCTTGCTGCTTTTTTCTTCCCTGTAATCCTAAACTGTTCTGCTCTCTCAATTCTACATCCTCGAAAACAAGGTGTGAAGACTTCATTCAAAAGTGCTAAAGTAAATTTTACTTTTACACCACTGTCCTTTCAATAGGGAGGACACTCCTGCAGACGCCAGGGAACCTAAGCCTGACACCTCCATGATGAAACCCAGCCCACACCCTTCGGCAAGGCAGGAGTTAGTGAGCAGCACAGGGAGGACAGCAGGCTCAAACAAGCCTGCCGCTTGTTCAGTGATTCAGTCAGAAAGCAGATGTTCTGTAAGAGGAAAATTGCTAACATCTTATTCAGCAAAGATGACTACTTCAGCGCAACAAGTCAGATTTTAAGTGTCTGGAAAATGCACTGTTTCAACAGAACAGCCATGGTTCCCCTCAGCTTAAATAGGCCAGTTTCAAGAGAGTCTGCCTAGAGTTAATAGGATTCCAGTTTGGGAGGTGAAGTTTGACATATACTCAATCTTTTGCAGCTGCCATCAAATTTCAGTTACTCATTCTAACCTCTGAAGGTCAGATCAACCCCAACAAGCCCCTTTGTTCTTGTGTTGCTCTTTTTGTTATACCATTCCCCTTCTCCAGCTTCCTTCCAACAATGCCACCTTGAGTGGCACGTTCCCTGCTCCTGCCTTTCGCCGTAGTACTGGGATCTCTCCCTAGGCCCCACACATGTTTTAGCTTACACACAACACACATAATATGAGGCAATCATAAAATAAGCATCTAGCTTGGTCCCAAGTTACTGCTGATTGACTATATGAAAACGTTAAAGTCTGACATGTATATGTTGCTGCTCTAAGGAACTCTGCTGTTCTAAAAGTATAATGCAAGGAATGCCTCTGGAGTCTGAATTATTTAGAAATTAATACATACACCCCATTCCTATACATGACAAACCATTGAAGGAATAAACCAGCAGAAATCTCTTTATATTTCCCCATTTCTTACCCTGCGTGGGCTAGAGAAAAGATTTCTTCGGGATCACTTTATCTTTAGTGTGTTCTTTAATAAAGTCACTGTTGGCTTTTTTTTTAAAGTAGGATTTCTTGTACTGTAACACTGACTCAAAGAACAGACTTTTTTTTTTTTTTTTAAAGGAAGATTTATCAGGTTGTCTAATCTATTTCCCTGCCAAAGCAAGACTATTCCTGACAATATTAGCACATTGCCTATTCTTGTTTTAACTCTGCTAGGGCACAGAGCCTCAGATATACACCCCCTCTGCACATCTACAACACTGTTAATAGTTCTAGTAGGGAGTATGCCAAGAACCACACCAACAGCAAAACACTCAGCGCCATTCCTGATGGATGAACTCTGTTCAGTTCTCCAAAGCACCCCGGACTTGTAAACAGAATTGATGAATTACTTCTACAGCTTTTTTAAAAATCCTTTAAAAAAGCATAATTATCTAAGAAATCTTTCCAATGTCACGCCTCCACTTGCGCTACAGGGACTGAAAATGAACTGTGGCTGTGGTACCTGGCTACACCAAGAGCAACATCCCTGCCTCCAATCTTCTCATTTGAAGTCTCAGCATTTCTGAACACAACCCTTGCTCCTTGTTTTTAAGGCATTTCACCCTGCCATTGTTAGCATAGTGCACAAATCGTGGCACAATTCCATCCAGGCCTGTCTGCTCATATAATTCCAGCATTTGATACAAGTCGCTTTCAGTCATGAACATATTTACCTCAATGACAACTCTTTGAGGTATAACATTGCTGCTATTCCCATTTAAAGACTGAGAAATTACATTAGGAGAGGCTAAAATACAGACCCATACAGGCATCAATTCATGGGAATTTAACACTTTAGTATGTCTCTGAATATGATCTCAAGTGACCTACCTAAGATCACACAGGAATCTCCTGGGGGGGGGAGGGGAATCAAAAAGAAAATCAAGACTGTTTCTATTAACTAACTGATTTATAAAACCACAAGTATGGTGAGTGAGCCAGAGCACATTCCATATTGCAAAATATAGAAACATGCAGCCAGTCTGCAGTAAGGACACAAAACAGAAGTGTAAAATTTTTCCTAACAGATTAGGATGACTAGAGGAATGTCTCATACTGCTTTAGTTCAAAAATCATTGAAAAAACCCACTAGTTTTACTAGTTCTCATTATTAAAAAACTATTTGTACCATGGAAAATATTTTGGAAATACAACGGGTTTATGCTTTTATGCACCTGCAGGTTTGCATTTATATGTTGATATAGACTGCGTTATCAAAAACCCCAATATAAAAGTCGGCTTTGAGATTGCAGGGCGCGTGCCCCACGTATACTGCTATGTAATAGTTCACTGCAATAATTATGCCAGTTATTATATTTATAACTACATTTCCCTGGGAGACTGGAAATGCAACATTCCAACTAAAGGCTAAACAATTATTTAATTTTTTTGGGGTGGACAAAACAAAGCCAGCACGTTCTGGATTAAGATGACTGAGGGCACACACCAGCGGGGCACTAACCCAAAACCCATCTTCTTACATAAAAGCAAGTTCAAGATGGATTCTAACATAGCAAAGGCAGTGCTCTCGCTATAAACTGTAAGAAAAAGTGGCAGAAATTTTGCTAAATTTTTTGAAGAAAGTTTTCGCTCAGTTAAGTTTTGTGTTTCACAGAACGGCAATTTTTTTTTCCATTCTAGAGACAGAGAAGTACATTGCGAAAGTGTTCTGTAACAGGGTTTTTTGCTGAATTTCATCGCTACTTTGAACAAGGATTTCACGTATGTGAAATGGGACAGGTTTTATATGAAATGCACTATTGTCCTAACTGAACAGTTCCAGTGTGCTGCTGCAGTGTTTCCCAACCATGAGTAAACTGTCCTTAGTTTACAGTAGTGGCACAGAAAATAAGTGTTGAAATACCAGAGGATTTTTTACAAGCAATATTTAAAGTGGTCAACTTTTATAAAAACCACAATACCGAACCCAGGAATAGTTTCGGGTGGTTATACAATGTCCTATTATCTTTCTTTATTTTTTTCTGATATTGCTGAAGATCAGGCCACTGAATGTAAAAGTAGGAAGTCAAAGCTTCTGTAAATGGTAAATTTATACTGCTAAATAAGAAGCATCCCTTTCACTAATTAACCTTGCCTTCAAGCCAAAGGGTTTCTAACAAGCCACCTCCAAGAGTAACTGCTCAGCACTTATATGAACACTTCTAAATCAAAACTCTAAATCAAAGCTGCTTTACTGTACTCAATATAAAGGAAGATCAACAATTTTAAAAGTTTTAAAAGTTTTCATTGTCCTCATCATTTATGCCCGTGCTTTAACCATAAATTTGAAATTAAGTTGTATTCTAACTCCCTGGTGTTCCTGTGCTCGTTGGACAATTCTGTATTTAATCTGCTTGAACTTCTGTGCAAGTGTCCGTTTTTTTCAACCAGAAAACAGAAAACCAATTGTATTTTCATTAATTGTAATCAGAATCATTATCCTGTTAGACTAGAAAAGACTTATTATTGCAGGAAACCCTATTCTGAGATGTGCTAAAAAGCTTGGTTGACTAGAGCAAGACTATCCCAAGGAGTAGTCTCCTGAGCAACTTTTGCAATATCAGCTCTCCAGCACAGTACACGGATTTCCATTTTTAATATAATGCACTTCAAAATAGATTAATTAAAAAAAAAAAACAAAACTGTTTTGTTAATATATTTGAAAGTTCAACATAAGAAAAGATCTCTTAGCTTTGTATTACTTATTTTAAAAATCTTACTAGCAATCAACAGCTTAAATTGCAAACATACACCTAATTTTAGGAGGAAGAAAAGCTAACATGAAAAATTAAGAAGTTAGCACTTAGAATTAATTTCTCTCGCTACCATATGCTCTTAACATTTGCTTCTCAGCTCACTTAAGGATACCACAGAGCAGTAACTGTATCACCTGGGACCCAGCATGCTAAAGTAGCAGGACTACAGAAATGTAATTTCAACAATGAATCCCAATTCTTTCTACAGAGCAGGAGATTCTGNTCCAAGGGAATTAAACAGTGACTATTTTAACATACTCTGAAAAATTGATATATTAAATGCCATCAAGTAGAAATGAAGACAAGTTCTGAAGAAAAAGCTGTTTTCTTTATATTTCTTCCTGCTTTCTCACCTTTGCTAGATGCTTCCACTATATCCACCATCCTTTCTACACCCCATCTTCCACACAAACGTGCAAGTTGCTTGTTTTGTGCTCGCAAGAATTCTTCTGTTGTACCACTCACTTAAATCAATTTGCTTCTTTGCAGAATTTTACCCAAAGACTCCTATGGAAGTTTCACCACTGGCAGCACATGTGGTGGTGCTTTATTTTTCTTTGTGTGTTCTTTATTTTTTTCTGTTGTCTCTAATCATGTCTCTCTAGGAAATTAAATACCCCTACCTCCACCCTCACCTCACTTACATTTTGAATTTGGCAGCTATCTGCAATTCCATCCCCAAAAATCAGTTTGATGTTTGTGGGAGAAGTTTTCTATGGAAGAAGAAAGAAAGAATCCAATGCTATAATTTAAGGATAAAGTACCTAATCTGTAATTAATAACCAAAGCTTCTCTTGCAATTAAAGCAAAAAGGCCTAAACCAAAACAAAGAGGGATTAGGAGATTTGATTTTAAGATTTAGGTTCATCTAAGTATCTGGTAGCACACTTACTTGCCAAAGAGTTGAGTTTGCTTTTGAGGACAGGAGGTAAAGATCATGTGTCTATTGGCTATATATGAATATCAGATGCTCTTACCACGTCGTTGTCTTTGTGTCCACCTGTAAATTCCTTGTTTATAGAAAGAAAATAGCACCATGGTTTACAGGACCTAAAATAAGTGTGTAATGTGCAGAGGCTTGTCTTGGGTGTAAGCCCTCATAACTAGCCAGCCCTGATAGCTATTACTCTTGCAGTAGCCTGGCGAAAGAACACCTGTACATCATTGTCCATTTGGGATCTGGGTGTTACATTTGTAATATAGATCAGAAAAAAGCAGATGCTTTCTTATCACAGAATTTCTGAAGCATACAAGGGAAGAAGCAGACTATGCTTTATAAAACTGTATGTTTTTAAAAGTCACTGTTTGAATATCCTTACCAAGGCAGTCATCATTATATATATTTAAAAGTAATGTGAGAAGGGGGGGGTGGGGCGGGAAGAGAGAGATTGCTGCTTTTGGTAGACATATGGTATTTCTATAGCTCTAAGCTTTGCCTGTCTTGTGAGAAAGTCCTACAAAGCTTTAATCTCTATCACACTCTATCAAGTGTTACTGCAAAACAAAACAAAATTAAGGATGAAATAATTTGTTTTCTAGCTTAGTTTAAAAACAAAAAATGAAACCAAAACCCCAACAAATAAACAACACTTTTGCAAATATTGTTTTCTACATAGCTTTACCATAAGCAATCCAACAGCATGAAAGCAGCTTTTTACACCTGGTGATGAAATATTTCCTATCAACAGACAGATAGTTACAGTTGCTAACATCAGAAATATCAGATTAGGGCTTTACTGCAGGATAAAGTAGCACAGAACTTCTCATTACCCACACCAAGTCACATTCTGGTCTCAGTTAGCACTATTTTTTTTTTTTTATGGTGCTCTGTTCTAAGTTAAAGAGTTTGGCACAATCTATGACAGCAACCCTTGATATAAATAGGCACTTGGAATCCAAACTCCGCAAAATAAAACCAATGATCAGTGACAAACATGCAGCATGGCTGAGAGCACTGTTCTAGAGGGACCATCAAATTTCCCTCAGTCGTGACTCTTTCTTCTCAACGGCTCCAGACTGCTGCAGCCTGTGCTTGATACCATCACCAACAGCAGGGCATATCACCCCACTCAGTATACAATACCCCAGACTTCCTTTCACGGGCTAAGAGGGCGTATTATCAAAATCATTGCAAAGTACTTTCTAGCCCAAGCTTGTTCCCACTAACTAAAAAAGCTGAATTAAAAGATAATTAAGTCTGTAATTCCCCTTTACATTCCATTTTACCATCAGATCATGGTAAAGGGAAAAGAAAACAAGTTATCCTCATTTACACAAAAAAGCCAACGCCTAATTCCCTAGACTACATCTCCTCAAACTGCAGCTCCTCAGGGTGGTCTGCAGCTAAATTCGAAGTTAGCTTATACTCCTGCCAGTGCCTGCAAGCAGGCAGAACTGCTGCTGCAACCAGTAGCCGAAATGCCCTTCACCACAGATGGCAGCTCATAAGTAAATAAGTACTTTAGTAGAAGTACAAAAAAAAAAAAACAAAAAAAAAACAACCAACCTGGATTAAGAATTACATTCCCCTAGAGATTTACAGAACAGTATTATGGCTCATTTTTAAGAGACTTGAGACACATTCTGCTGCTTAGGACATCTGTATTACTGGTTCATGAGCTTAAAACAGTTGCACATGTAATTTAAGATGCCTTTTCACGATACAATTTCTCCTGGTGCATCTTGTTGACTTTAGACTTAAACAACCCTCATAGCTAGGGGGAAACAAAACTGCAAGAGGCATTTTTTATTTGTTTTGGGTTTGTTGGGTTTTTTTAATCTTATCCTGATTTAAAGCTGTGTCCAAGCTGGTATCAGAAACAGGTCTTTAAGAACCACTGTTATCTTACCTTATTGGGCACGTATTTACAGTATACGTAAATTGACAATTACGTTATATTTTCCCTTGTTCTAAAAATAGTTTAAAAATGGGTGTGGCTGTCTCACCAGTTAAGAGCTGGAACAACAGACCAAAGTCCTTCCACTATCCACAAATCAATGCAGCAACTGCATTCTTTCTTAGCCACCCGTGAACGACCTCAAATCATGGTATAAGTAGGAATGGGGAGGCAATCTCCTTTCTCTGTTCAGTTTTCAGCCTCTTGAGATTACTAGTAAAGTAGCCAAGTAGCCTCAGGTGTTAATGTCACACGGAACTTTTTTTTTTATGCCAAGTAAAAAAAGGCCCAGAAGACCCATTATGCTTATTTTTATGTATCCTACTTGAAATAATCATACGGCAATTTTTGTTCACTACCAATTGAGATCATGTAAAAGAGGATATCCTCAGATCTAAGATTCCCAGGGCAGGGACTGCTTTAGTTAGTTAGTTTCTATTTAGAGACCTGCAACAGCACTTACTAGGTGAGAAGAATTTATCTGTTATTTATTAGTCTAGGAGTGGGAGGTTAGTAAGTCCGAGAACTTCACAAAGAGGGCTGATCATGATTTACTGGACTTTAAACAACTGCAACACAACTGATGTCACTGGTGAGCCCCTTAAACTCTCAGAGTAGCAGGTCAAGTTTTCTCTCAACCCCTTTTTAACTGTCAGAAAATCAGCTTTTGAAGAGAGTCTGCTGCAGCTGTTTACAAAACTTGCATGAGTTAAGGCCCAGGCAGAGAGTAGATGAAGCTAGACAACACTTTTTTTTTTAAATACATAATCCCTTCCTTCCAGACTTCCCTTCAAGAATATTCCAAATAAGGAACACTACAGTCTTCAAACAAAATTTGCACAGGGACTCTCTAAACTCAGGGGACCACTATACATAAATAAAACCAGCCTTCACCTGTAAGCTGCTGATTGTCTCTCCAAATTCCTCCAGCTTTATTCCATTTCCCTTCTTCCAGCCTTGAGTCCTTTTTCCTGGACCAGCATAGTAATTCCTATTACTCGTGTTCATCTAAATCCCCTCTAACACTTAAGATGGTTTGTGAGATACTGGCTCACGGGCAATTTCTTATCCAATGTATCAAAAACATTGACAAATATTTTCTTATTTTCAAACTCAATTCATGTCAAGAAATTTCTAAGCCAAGAGCAACATTCTATGTGTTATAAATCAGGGAACATAAACTGATGAAGGACTGTCAAATACAATTCCTAACAACTGTCTGAACAGCACCACTAAAGTAAGCTGAGAAGGAAGAGCCAAACAAGAGGGTTTTGTATTAAACCAGCAAAACATACTCAGGCCTGTGAGTGAGTAAGACAACAGCTGCAACTACTCTGGCAAGATATACACAATCAGAATGAAATGATGCAGCTTAATTTTCAAATTGAAATCAATATAGCAGTTGCAGCAGGATTTTTTTTTTAATGCAGAAAACAAGAAATATATGGCAATGCACAAGGAAGACTAACCAAGTACAGCAGGGGGTACTTTGTGAACTACAGATATTTTATTCTGCAGTTATATTCTTTTAAGTTTATTCTTATTATACTATTAAGTCTAAGACTCTACAATCGCATAAGCATGTGTAAATTTATCTATTAACCATACTTAAGAAGTACAGCACTACCATGGTTTATGAAACCATTAATTACAATTTCTAATTGAAGTTACTGGAATCACCATTCAGGTAGCACTTATGTTATCCAGAATAATCTTCAACCTGTTTTATAAGGTATCTTTGAACTTCATGGGGTTTTTTTCAACGTCATTTAGCTGCCGGGTCCCTTCTGGAGCTGTTTCTTCCACCTTTCACAGCTCTCATTCCCCAAGCCATATGGTTGGGTTTGTTTCTTAACTCTTGCTCACTTCCCTCACTATTCATTTGGTTAGAAACTTTACAAGAAACTTGTCTTTCAACAGATGAGGTTCCTTTTTGCTGCATACCACAGGTCCTTCTCTCCATTTCATTTCATTGGGGTTTTATGCTAGTACAGCTCCGTTATTTAAATGAGTTACATATGCATCAGACTTGCACACTACAGCAGACACTACCAGAGAAAATAAGGCAAATGCAGGTGTGGATTTACAGCACAGCTAAGTTTTCCAACAGCTAGCGAACCCCATAAAAATTTGGCCTCCTGTTTATCATTTCTCTGCTCCATCCTCAGCCATATGACCCCTTTGTTTTTCCCTGCACAAGCACTGGTGCTGTTCTGACTTCATGCGCTGCTTCAGGAGCAAACCCCTTGGGGGGAGGGAATAATTACTACCACTGCCTTAGCCTCTTTCAGCGGCAGACATGCTACATCTTCTTAGGTACATTGTAAGAGAACAGTTTGAGTGTGCAACTTAAGAGAAAGAAGTTTTGTTCTGAAGAAGCCATGTGCACAATCTGCTTTCTCTTTGCTGGAGAACTGCCAAAAGAGCTCTGGCCTTTAAGCATCAAGGACAAACACCAGCACTGTCCCTCAAAGGCACAGCATACAACTGGCATTGCTGCAGGAGGATAACTACAGTTCTTTATACTACACCACGCCACCCAAACCTTGGGCTGCTCTGGAGTTCCCAGAGGCTAAAGGATTAGACTGGACAACTCTGGGGCAGTGTGACAGTGACAGAAACTTCCCCCGGCTGCCTATTATCTCCATTGGCTTGTATGCTCTGACCCTGCCCCGACATACCCTTTGCACAGCAGAGACCTCCCCTAACACTTACTATCTGCACTGGAGCTGGAATAGTGTTTCCTATGGAGCCTTTATACAGTTCTGGTCCTTTCACCTTGGGTAAAAAGCTGGAGCAGAAAGTGAAAATATGACCCTTTTCAGTTTGGTAAGCAACAGGGAAATGCTGATTTTGCATTCCTTACTTTACCAAGGTAAAGCAGGACGTAAAAAATCGCTCAAGGAATTTAAAGTGCCATTCCGAGCATGGCTTAAAGCAAACTAAGCCTGCACTGCCACCGAAAGGGGCAGTCCCGCTCTCCCTGCCACCTCCTGTGCTGGCATCAGCTGGCTGCTGCCTGCTCTGTTCATTTTCCATCAGACAACGAGGCTAATGTCAAAAGTAGAGAGATGTCAAGTGCACACAACCAAGCAGCGAGGCAGAGTGGGATCGTCCCTTTAGCAGCACACAGCCTCACCCCACTTTAAACCCCTCGTGAAAACACCTACATTAAATAAAAAGCATTCCAGTTATATAGTGTCCCTTAAACAATTCTTTCCAAGCCTCTTGTAAACCTTCTCCAGAGCATTACCTCATATTTAACATCACCTGTATCTCTCACCTTTAACGCAGTTCCAAAACGATCACATCCTCACATTGCTCTCCTTCGCCTGCTATCTCAGCTTCTATTTCTAGGCTTTTTCTGCATTAATTACCAGCACAGCACCTGAAACTTGTCAACTTAGTACCTCTCCACCTCCTAGCAAAGAAATTTTGCCCTACAGCCTCCCTCCGACCCACGCAAGCGGCCAAAACGCCGAGTTTGCGGTGTCCTGCAGAGGCCCGAGCGCTGCTGGTCTGCAAGACCGACCTTTGAAGAGTGAAACCCTTGGGGCAGGCAGGCAGGCAGGCAGCCTTCACCTGCACTGCCCAGCCCTAGCCGTACTTACTGCCCCGTGTAACGCTACAGGGTCTACATTTGCTCTCCCGCCTCGCTCAGTCACGGCTGAGGAACCCTCAGCTGAGGGAACTGGGCGCCGGGGCAGGAGCTGCCGCCCTCGGCCGCTTCCACAGCTGAGCCGCGACCCCCCGCGGCCTCCCGCCCCTCAGCCCGGCGGCGGCCGCCTCAGCCGCGGCGGGAACCCCGCGCCCCTCACACACACCACCACCCCGCAGCTCACCTGTAGGCGCTGGGGGCGCGAAGGGGGTTCGCTCGCCCCCGAGAAGGGGAGGGAGGAGGCGAGGGAAGCCCAGCGCCAACTCGGCCTGCGACGGCGGCAAGCGCGGCTCGCTTCACCAAGTTTCCGGGCGGGGAAGAAAGTCGAAACCTACGTGAGAGGAGGAGGCAGCGCAGCCGCCCAGGTGTCGCCCGCCCGGCACGGCTCAGCCCTGCCCTCCCCTCAGCCACCGCCGCGCTCCCCTCCTCCTTCTCGGGCCGGCCCGGGCCGCCCACAGCCCCGCTCCCGCCCTGCCGGAGGGTGTCGCGGCGTCGCGGGGCACGTTCTTGTCCTCGGCCGCCTGCGCCGCGGTCTCCCGCTCCCCTCAGGGTGTGCCCGCCCCCGAGGCTGCCGGAGCCCTCCCGGGGTCGCCTCAGCCAGCGGCGGGCGTCTGGGGCGGCTCTCCCCCGCTGTCTGGGTCGCGGTGCGGAGGTGAAGCAGCCGCGGAGGACAGGTGCTGGCGGCTTACCTCGGGGAAAGACCCCGGCCGCTCGTCCCGGGTACCTCGGCCCTGCGGGGAACGGCCTCGCCACTCCTTAAGGGAGATCTCCGCTCGCTCTCTGAGGTGGTTCTGCTTACCCCCGGGGACGTTTCCTCTCCTAGCAGCGTCCTTAGGCCTCTGCCTTACCAAAAACGCCTGTGAAATAGAATAAAGAGCAAAAGCTGATGCTGTTCTGAGAGCAAGGAGCAAACTGTAGTTCAGCCGGCTGAAAAAAACCCACAGAACTTGAGGGGAAATTATTTTTTGCATTTAGATTCTTCCTGCTCTTCTGGGCAATAAACAGAAATACTGACAATTCAGAAGCACTCGGCTTGTGCTTGCATTTAATTTGTTGGCAAGGCAAATGGTAGAAGTCTAGGAAATTGGTGAGCCGGCTGCCAAGCAGCTGTGGTGCCGTGGGAGGAAGCCCTGGTGCTGTGGGGCTATGGGGTGCTTCGTGCTGCTTTGTGGCTGGTAAGAGCCAGGGAAGGGGTGGCACTGGAGACACCCGAGTGCTAATTTCTGTGCTGTTGCTATAAACTGTAAATAGGTCCAGCTTCCAGTGTTCGGATTTAGGCAGCTCCCTGTAATTCTCATGCTTCGAACCAGCAAAAGGCAAAAACAGGTGGGGTCTAAAAGTCATCACGCTATGTTAGCACGATGTCCAAGCTAGAAATTCCACCCAAAGGAAGATACTTTCATGAATGTGTATCGTGCCTTTCTTTGTGCCAGATCACGTTCGGGTCTGCGCAGTGAACTAGAACTGTTTCAGGCCAGAAAAAAAAAAAAAAACAAACCCAACCCCCAAAAACCCAACCCATAGTATTTTCTGGGTTATAATTTCTTTCTCTTGTTCATCACACAGCCTTGGAAATACTCTTACTGCGGTCAAAAGGGTTATGAAGTAATAAAGAAGATGACATTTCTGCCAATAAAGAAAAAAAATAGAATTAAACCATAGTTTTAGGGAAGGATCTATTAGGAAGGAAACCTTTGTATATTAGCACAGGTAATAAGCAGTGCAGGTGGAACTAGAACACACCTGTCTGCATTTGAACATTTAGGCATGTCCCATAGTTGCTGAAGTAGGCCTAAATGGGGAGAGGAGTAAGCAGTGCTTTCAATGCCCAGAAAACACCTTCTCTGCTTAGTAGGGCTAGGGATCTGTGTTATTCAAGAAATGTTGGTAGAGAGAGAAAAGATTGTCTTTTATTTCAGGCATGGACTGATTTGGCTCAATCCACCCATCCTGTGTTAAATTTCCTATGTAATCTTTTTGGTTCTTTGCTACTTTGCTCACTAAATCCTTCCGTTCTCTGGTTTTGTCTGTTGAAGTCTTTTAATGAGGGGCTGTGAGCTATGCTTGTGGGTGTGTGAGAGGATCTTTGTGTTGCAAAGATGAGACTGTAGAGATGCACCATGTACCAAAAATGCAAAAGGCCCTTTCTTCTTTTCATTTAGGTCATTGTTGGAAATCTAATGGAACCAAGGCACGCGAGCAACACACCTTTGCCCAACGAGAGCCATGTTACCACAGGACATGAAGTGTAAGGTATTTTTGTAGGGGCTTGCCTGAGAACTGTGATCTAGATTTGCAAAACTATCGATTTTTGTTAGACTAAATTAATTATTTGATAAGATTCCCTCTGAAGCACCAAGGCTAAAATGGCTGAGAAGGATGGATAGCATCACATCCTCAGACCATTCTGAACAAAAAAAATATTTTAGCAATAAAGTGTGTGACTGGCCTCAGACTGTGCAATTAAGCTCTTGTTTGGGGAAGGAACAGCAGTCAGCGGCAGGCTGGAGCTGTGTAATGGCTGGAAGTGCATTGCCAGCTCAGACACAAGCACTAGAGCCTGGTGCAGAGACATCAGGCTGTGTCTGCATTGTCAGCCAACCTCACACCAGAGCCTGTACTCATTAAGCCAGAACTCATTTATATTGAACACCGGCTTGTGTGTAAACAGTCAAAGGCTTAAGCTAAGCTCTGTGGAGCTGAAGCACTCTTGAGGGGAGAGGTTTAAACCTCAGCACAGAAATAATCTCTCCTTCGTGCAGCCTGCAGCTCAGTCGGTGAGGACAGGAAATGTGTGGGTGAACTTGGGGTATTAGGAAGACAAACCCCAGGGAAATTTCAAATGGATGCAAATCTTTAAAATTAGGAATTCTGTCTAGCTAGCACTCGCTGGAGATTTTTATCATATACAATGACCTGTTTTTCTGAGTGGACAGTGTGCCCATATATAATTAAGATATGGTGAAAGTTTATTGTATAAGTGTGCTGGAATTTTGGTTTGGCTTTGCAATAAAGGAATCGCACTGAGTCATGGTTACTAAATGGGCTCATGGAGGATACAGGTCTCTTCTGCAGAGCTAACACTTACTTCAGTAAGGAACTGAAATTAATTTATTTTGTAGTCCAGGCAAAAGCAGCCACATCGTAAGTAAGGCTGTGGCTTGATGACATGAAGTCTTTGCTGTATTACTGGTTCCTACCCGCTCCTTGTTCCTGCCCTTGCAACACAGCACACCAACCTTAGCTGTGTTTGCAGCTTTTAGTGTGGCTGAACTGTGAACCAGATCAGGATGCTGATCCATCTGAAAAATGAACCAGGTGAAAAATCTCTATAAATATATTTTATTTAAAATATATAAACTTATTTAAAATAGATGCATATATTTTTTAAGCCAAATAGATCAGTTCTCCAATCTAGTTTATAACTCAGATGTTATGGGTGGATGATATTCTTCCCTACTAGTACAGAAGCAAGCAGTTAGAAGAGCAAAGTGGCTAAATATGAAACTGATCCTTGTGAAGAAGGATCCTAAACCACAGATGACTATTCAGTCTGCAAAGCATAAATGCATTGCTCCACTGGATTGTTGTGCTAGCAGTTAATGTGTTGTGTAAATCTGAATAGCAGCTCATGCAGTTTCAGATGTAAACATTTTGCCTGAAAAACATCGCAATATTTGGGAGAGAAATAGTTTCTTGGGTAACACTCAAATTATAACTTCGGTTAACCTTATGTTGATGAGAATCTCAGCCTGCTGTCTCTTCACCGGCACATCTTGCAAACCCCACAATCTGTTGCTCTTCACTCTCTATTGATTTTGAAACACCAAAGTTCTTCTGCAGAACTTGAGGACTTTTTATTTATTAGCAGTTCTGTTAAATTCCTAGTGTAGCTTTTGATAAACAAGAAGACTCTATGAAAAAAATACAACAATCTCAGTTCAAGCTTTTATCTGCTCTAACTACTGATAATTTCCTGTGTGTGATGGTGTAATTGGTACAGTAACCACTGTGATGCTATGTCGAGAAAGATTATGGGCCGCATACCTGTGCAATGCATATGTCAGGATTAAAATGCCACTTTCTGACAAACAGAATTAAATATATCAACTAAATATACTTGCATGTTTACAGAATATTAATAATTTTTTTATTTCATATGAAGATTTAGAAAGCTTTTTTTGTAAAATCTGAAAAAAACAGAAAATCAATAAGCAAACAATAGGAAAAATAACAGTAGGCAAACTGAATGGGGAACAAAATCACATCAAAGTTTTACAGATTAGTTTAATCCCATTAATGTTGCATAAAACTTGGTAACTGTGTGTGTTTCTATCGTCCTCTTGTGGGAAGGTGCAAAGAATATATGACTGACTGACACAGTATTAATTTGGGACTCAACTTTGATGTTTCATCACAAACAAACCTAAATTCCCAACCCACACACAAGAATGTAAACACAATTAAAAAACAAATCCCACAAACAAGGAGAGAGTCATCCCAGGAATTTATGATTAAATGGCCTGGAATCTCCCTTTTGTGGAAAGCAGAGCAATGGACGTACGTGTGCATGAAGACACAGTGGATTCTGGTAAATCCAAGGCCCTAAGCACGCTGTTTGGATTCATTCTGCCAGATTCTATAGTACTTTTGTTCCTTTGCAGTATTTTGTTATGTTTGCTGCAAATTATTGCTGTATATGCATTGCATACTGTATATTTATAGGAAGTAGTCAGGGTCCCAGAGTTTGAAATTTTTAAATGGGACCAAACAGAATATTAAGAGATACAGTATAAGAATCTTGTATGTGTTGGTAATGACTTAGGACTATTTTACATTGTCTTTCCTTGTGGTGTTTTATTAACAGTGGTCAGTTACTAACAATGTTAGAGTATTTTATCTGATGGATCTGTAGAATGTTTTCATTAGAAGTAAACAGACTGATTCTCTGCTTATAGAAAAGTGTGTGTTGGCAGATATCAAGAGGGCATCTGTCTTTTCTTAGGAGTGGAATAACCCATCTGGCTTTTTACAGTGGAGCAGATATGATAATACAAGAAAAAAAAAAAAAGGCACACGAAGCAAATCACTTTCCTGATTTGCTGTTGCAAATAATATTGATGGCTATTTCATAATTTTTAAATTATACCGTTGAAATGTTGAAGCTGCTTTGTAACCAACACAGATTTCTTTTTATCACGATGCTTCTGTTGCAGTATTTTAAATGAGACTTCAGAAATACAACACCTATCAAGAAAGATATTGTAGTGATAGATAAAATAACATTTAATTAGGCCAGTTTCAGGTCCCACTGAATTTTCCATTATTATTTTACAGGATTGGAGTTGATCTCCTGTGATGCTGAGCCCAAATGTCTTGACTCCCCTCCCTTATTAACTTCTTGAAGAAAAGAGATAAGGTACCATCAAGTTTCTAGCAATTATTTTTATAAAGTAAATACAATGTTCAGTTTACTTTATAGCCTGGAATTGCAGCACTGTTCTCTTAGTTAAAACTAATAACAGATACTAAGTAGACTTGATCCAATTCAGGAATATTATCTGTATAATTTTGTGCCTGGGAGGTACTGCTGCTGTCTGATACAGAGTATTAACTAAACAATGTGTTTCTGCAGGGTTTAGAATTTGACCTCTAGCCACTTTTGTTCTGTTAACTGTTTAAAAACAAATGATGACTTTCTGCCATCTGTGTTTATGAACACTGCTTCTTGGACAG
>VYZV01038480.1:25406-44263 GCA_013401275.1 Pandion haliaetus | reverse complement strand
AATATAAAAAAAAAAAATAATCACTGGATTTACTGATAACCTTATAACCATACAACTGAGGGCAGGAAATAATCTCTCTGTGTGAAGTTCAAAAAAGGTCATTTGGCAGAATTGTTTTCATGCAAAAAAAAGCCTGCATTTAAAACAAGAAAGACTTAAGCTTCCCCCTAGTGGGAAACATATGTTCATATTTGCACCCTAAAATTTAAGTATTTGAACCTATGTGAATTAATAGATAAACTGCAGGTAGCAGACCACCAGTGGAGAGAAAATGTATTTTGTATCTTAGAGTTAAAAGATCAAATGAGGGGTTTCTGTATCCTTCCTTAGTCACCCATACTGAGTCATTTCAAAGTAACAGAATAACCACAAGACAATTTCCTTGGAGAAAGAAGCCATTGAAGAACCAGTGAAATAGTTCTTAAAGCCTCTCAGATTATGTCATCAAGGCAGCAGCAGCAGGAATTAATGTTTTTGCTAGAAGGTCAAATGTAAGGTGCTTGTCTGTGGATTACGTTTACCCTGGACTTTGTGCTGGTGAACAAACCCTGACCTCTTCCTTTTAATTTTTTAATTATCATATCGTCTTGCAGAAACAGTTCTGTTTTCTCTCTGTTCTCACAGTCTACTTCAGTTGCAGAGCATCCGAAATGCTCTTAGAAGTGGTGAGCATCCATGCAGAAAAGAACAGATAGAGTTTCAAAGGAAGCTTTGTTAAGACATCTTTGAAAGCAACTGGGAAAAACAGCCACAAGTTTGCCAGCTCCTACCTGGCAGTGACACGGAGTAACAAAATACGCCAAGCCAATTTTTCTGACGAAGCACCTGTTTCTCAATCTATAGTCTTGGATTAGATTGCATTTAGCCAAAAAAACTGGCATAGTTCTGTCAGTGTCAGCGGAGCTATGCTGATTCACAATAGCCACTCTCATAAAGAAGCATAAATGTGGAAAAATAAGTGTATCCACTTGTAACTTGAGCAATATAGATTTTGATCACCTCTCACTGCCCATCTGCATTTGAGTCTACCCAGGACATCCCTGACACCAGCTGAGACACCACTGCTCTGCTTGTCTGTGGTGTGAAGCATGTTTAATCTTGGCTCCTTTACATTTCTCTTGTAAATTGGTATCAAGCTGTCCTGGTTTTGGCTGGGATAGAGTTAATTTTCTTCCTAGTAGCTGGTATAGTGTTGTGGTTTGGATTTAGGATAAGAATGATGTTGATAACACCCTGATGTTTTAGTTGTTGCTGAGCAGTGCTTACACTAAGTCAAGGACTTTTCAGCTTCTCACCCCACCCCACCAGCGAGTAGGCTGGGGTGAACAAGGAGTTGGGAGGGGATACAGCCAGGACAGCTGACCCAAACTGGCCAAAGGGGTATTCCATACCATATGATGCCATGCTCAGTATATAAACTAGGGGGAAAGCTGGCCAGGGGGTGCTGCTCAGGAACTGGCTGGGCATCAGTCGGTGGGTGGTGAGCAATTGCATTGTGCATCACTTGGTTTGTATATTATAATTCTTTTAATCATTATTGTTGTTGCTGTTATTATTTTCCCTTCTATTTCTGTCCTACTAAACTGTCTTTATCTCAACCCACAAATTTTACTTTTTTTCCCCAATTCTCTCCCCCATCCCGCTGGGGGTGGGGGGACTGAGCGAGCGGCTGTGTGGTGTTTAAGTACCTGCTGGGTTACACCGCAACACAAGCTTATTTTCCTAGGGCTGTGAGAGGGGTGTTTTTCCATAGAGCTGAACTCCAGCTGAAGTTAACATTTGCTCAGCATGCTGTTCTCTGCTCAGATACTCCACTCAGATATTGGGATGCTTATGGCAGCTAATTTAGTCTGAAGTTCTGGACTCCTGTGTGTACATGTTATAAAACTTGAAAAATACTTCATTTTTGTCCTCTCTTTAATTTTCCTGCAAGTGTTTTGCATTGTTACAAGACTGGCATCAGGATCTCTAACCTTAGATGTCTGTGTGAACAGGGTCTAAATTCATCCTCTAGAGGCAGGCTGGGTTCATGTGGTATATAAGGCTGGATTCAGGCTGATCTTGAGGTACAGGGGTCTGTGTGCTGCATCAGACAGTGGTTCAGTGTAGGAAGAAGAGCCACCTCCTTGTCTACACCTGCAGATATCCTATGCAAGCCAAACATACCGGAATTGTTATATGTCTATAGCTTTCTACCTTCCCTTTTTGAGCTCATGCTATTACACAGTCATCCTACTGCAGCACTGTCCCTGCTAGAATTCTGCCAGTCACAGTGCACTTTGTCACTTATATAAACAAGACAATATCTCTCCTTTGTTGCACAAAGGTGTTAATAAATGCCTGGATTTGAATTAAAAGGTGATAATGGAAAACAAAGACCCCAAAGTGTCAGTCCTTCTGATGCCTACGAAACACCATGTGATGTCTCAAACATCCCAAAACAGCTGTACATGAGCTGACCAAAAACTAATTTATAAGAACAAATCCTTAAAAAGCTTACTAGGGAGAAGTCTGTGGCAGGTGGATAAGGAGAAAATAACAACAAAAGCCTGAAATAAACATGGGCAACAATTTTTAAACGCTGCACCAAAAGCCTGAACCAGGATTTCACTTTACTTGCAAGTGAAGCCTGGCTATTAGGAAGAAAATAAAGTTAGAAGGTTTATTCTTCACTGTTTTTCTGCATTTAATCAGAAAACATTGAACACTGTAAGTAAAAGTTCTCCATTCCTCTCCTTCCTCTTAGAATGATCCTACCTGCAGTTTAGTCAGTGCAAAAGATTTTTCAGTGGTTCTTAATTCAGATTTTGCAGTAGTTGAAAGGACTGAATATTGCAAACAACCTAAAATTCTTGCATTTAAAAAATCTTGATTGTGAATCTTTGCTTGTTGACACTAGTAGGAACCTGTTAATATCATTGAGTAGCTTTTGTTTGGCAGTGGTGATTGATAGGAAAATCCACCCCAAGGTGTATCTGACTGAAAAACTATTCAGACATATCATCAATTATGCCAGGCATCCCAGCTTCTTGAAGATCTACAAAGCTAATGTTCTGCTGAAACCAATACTGTGGCCCATAACGCATCCCATATCTGGTGCGGTGATTGCTAGCTCATTGCCTTCTGTCTAGAGCTCAGTGAGTCTTAGGTTCTCTAACATAACACACAGGACAGCCCCAGGCTGCTACCACAGTCCTCTTTGCTTCCCTCCCTGCTGATGTGCAGCATTCCCTCATCCACTTCTCCCATCTCAGACTGGAGTGAAAATAATCTGCACAAGTGAGATGACTTACTTTCTTGCAAGCTTCTAGATTATTTTGCCTTTGGTAACCAAGAGTGACACTGCTGAAAAAGCTTGTAAAGCAAGTGAATTTTAACCCAAAGTGATTCCAGGCAAGATGCTAATTCTTCCATAAATTCTGGCCAGTTTTTCTTTTAATTAACTGAAGAAAGACTGAAGAGTTGGGGGATTAAAAATTATATTAATCCTAAAAATGCTATAAGGAACTTAAATTCAAACCTTCAGACATTTTTACTTTTTTTACATTGAGAAATTGAATCACCAGCACAGTGCCAGCTGTAATTGCCAGCACCCATTACAGAGCCCAGGGAGAGTTGCCACTTAAGGAGATTGCTGGGACGTTGGAGCTGGTCAATGAGAGCACTTGTCATCACCCTTGCTGCAGCTCTCTGCAAAGCTCATCTCTCTGTACGTCGTAACAGAACCTCCTCAGGCTGGAGTCTTGAAGAAAACCACATCTAAGTGTTATCACTAGACTATGCTGTTCATCTCTAGAGCTAGAATAGTTGGAGTTGGTTTTACTTCTTCCTTTGATTATTTCCTTGCAGTTTGTCTATCTATAGAATTTCTGAATTTTTCTGAAAACTCATCCTTCCTACTGTGCTCCATATTAAGCATATGGTTATGTATCATGCTGTGTTATACCCAAGAGGTATGATGGGGTCAAGTCTCTATCCTGCAGCTCTAAACAAGCAGGGTTCAGTCTCTGAATTTCTCTTTCACACTTTCTTTGTGATTTTGAGAATTTCATTCTTCTCTATTTGAGCATTTGTTAGGTAGGATTAATAATCCAAGCAGGTTAAAAATTCTATGACAGACCATTGTTTCCATCAGAAATCTTAACTTTAGGGGGAAAAAAAAAGGCCGTAGACTCTGACTGACTGCGTCCATGTCAGATAACTTCACTGTAAAATAAAATGAAGTATTTTATTCTATTTTGACCTTTTTCTTAATGGGATATTTTAAGATTTGGTTGAATTATGCTTTTCATTTTTAAGTTAATTAAACTTTAGTGTTACAAGTAATCAAAATATGTGCACAAGGTTAATTCTGTTTTTACATTAGGTTTTCCAAAAAATATTTAAATATATATATATTTTTTAATCAGATGGAAATAGGAAAATAACATTATTGTTGTTTTCAACAGGAATTTTGGCTGTCATCCAGCCCCCGTAACACTACTCTTATCTCCCTTTTTTTGCACTCTTGTTGTTCGTTCACATAGCAGGGTCTTCAAGGCAAAGATTATGTGGACAGCAACCATGGTAGTCTAATAGTATTTGGGAACTGTAGATGTTATCATAAATATAATTATTTAAATGCCTCCAACAATATAATTAGACTCAACACTAGCAAGAGGCTATAAATCTAGTCAGTAAGTGATGCTAACTGTGTATTTATGGCATTCAGGCATTTATTTGCTTTGTTTCAGTATTTTCTAGGTCAGAAATTTTAGTTTGAATCGATTTCACATAATGACAAATCACCAGTGTCACAGCTGATTTCCTTGTGATGTGTTTAACTCTCTTTCAAGATTAAGATGTGCCTGGATGCCAAAATAGTACACCATGTACCTCAGTGAATAGTGGAATATATTCCATATGTTGGTATGCTCATGATTTATCATAGCTTTGCTAGCCCTAGTGACTCCTATGCTTTTTATTACAGCCTTGTGTTTACAATTTTACCGTAGGTATGTAACATTAATCCACTTCTTGTCATCACATATTCTGAGTCAAATCAGATGCCAGACAAACCTAAACTCTAATTCTTAATTTCTATATAGATACATAAATAAACATAAAAACGTATTGATGCATGAATTTCATTAAATCACACAGAACTAACTGGCTTTGTTTAAAAGGAAAGATATTTTCTCTGAGACTTGCTCAGTATCGGCACTGTTCAGTGAGTTGAATAAACCCTGCTGCTTTTCAGCTTTCTACAATCATGTTAAATATGAAACTGACTTCAGAATTTGTTCTTCCAGATTTTTATCTGGGAAACCTTGTCCATGGAGAAAAATAGAATAGATGGGGATAACAGTGGCAAGTATTATAATGTCTGCCAAGAGCCTCCAGTTGTGAGATCTTTTTTCAGTTCTTTAAATTTTAGGTGAATTTGAATCAATTGGACAGAAGGTTTACATGCTTGGTGTCTGCCTAGGGTGGTTTTCTACGGAAAGTTACTATAGCAATTGCTAGCCTTTTCTGGGCTTTACAGTGCTCTGTTAAGAGAGTTTTGGAGAAGGAGAGCAGAATGTGTGGTGATTTCTTGTTGTTTCTATTTTGTATAATATTTTTGTACTGAGTGTATTGGCTGTATTGCACTTCTCTTTGAAGCCACATTACATATTTGGTTAAAAAGTCAAATAGTTGTAATAAGCCATTACATACTAGTTATAATAGACACTAATGTTTTCATCCTTTCAATAAGAAGATGCAATATCATGCATTTTCATTCTTAGTACAAAATGATAGGGCTTGATTCTAGTCTTTTGTACACAGCTGTACATCAGAAGCCACACCCATGTTGTAAAATCCAGAAAATGGAATTGCATAAATAGTGTGAGCAATTACATGAAGCCAAAATGTAAAAGTAGTTTAAGGGGTATGGTTTTCACTTGTTCATGTTCAACAGTGAGGAGATAGTCCTGCAATAAAAGCATCTCATCCCAGAGGGCGGGGAGAATCTTTCTAGATGAGGTTCTCCTAACTGCATTTATGGTCCCACTTGCTCATTTAATAATCTGAAATGTTATGATGTTAAGACAGAATTCCTCTGAAGAAAGATGTGCCTATAAAAAGTAAGACAATTCTTAGAAATATCCAAGCCACCTTTATTTCAAGACTGTGAACTTTCAGATCCTGAAAACCTTCTTTCTGTGACTGTGATTCTGCCAGCTTTTTTCTCAAAAAGAAAGTATTGTGAAGTCAAAACTATTGGCTGCAGCTTGAATTGCGGACCTGGTAATACACTGAAAGACCTCACCCACTGTGAGTACTCCTTTATACTTCAGAGATAGCAAGGGATAGAAAAGATGAACATAAGAGTCAACTGACTGACCACAGCCTTGTAACATAGGTGTCTGATACTGCACTCAGAAAAGGCAGTATGACCTCACCAACCGCTGCATTAAGCAGGAGAGACAAAATTGTATACAGACCATCTATAGCCTAACACTTGCACTTTTCATTTCCAAAAGCAACTTGGAGTGTTTAGGACTCCATATTCTAAAGAGTTACCCCATGAGCTCCTAAGGCACTCTTAAAACCATCTCTTGCTCTGTCTGTGCTGCCTACATGTTGCTTCTGGCTGCCGTTCAAACATCATCTTAGCGGACAAGCTTGGGCAGTGGTGGAAGAACTGGTTCACACTTAAATCTCTTCCTCCAAACTATGGTTTCACCTACTTTGAGTTCCTCGTATAAGACGCAAGGACAGAAATGCAGATTAGAGTGTAAAGAAATACAGAACCTTCATGTTAGGATCAGCCATGCCAAGGATTCCTTTAGCACTGAAAATGGGCCTCTTCTAATATCCATGTGTCGGAGGGAACTCCAGCAACTAGTTCCCAGTAAGCCTACCCCTGCTGAGCAGAGTCTGGATAATAAAGCACCCAAAGTTCTGACCTGTGAAAGAAGCAAATTAATGTAGCCATCACAACTGCAGGCATCTGTCTGTAATTTCATGTCTGCATCATTGCTTCAAGCTCTGGAAGGTACCCTAGCAACCTATTGTAGCGTGAAACCTGTAATTACTTCATGTACAACATTGAAAAAAAGACAGGCCACTACGAGGTTAACAAATCAAGCTCTGCTAGACAAATAGGAATGGTGAATTGTAAGCCCCTGGGCCCTTGTGACAAACATGCCACTACAGAGTGCTTTCATTTATTATCGAGGGAGTTCCAGCACCTGTTAGCATACTGGCACCTTCGGGCTGTTGCCAACTCCATGCCTTGCGTTTAAATCAGCTGTGCTTAACATTCAGCTCCAAACTGAAATGGTCTGTGATATACTACTTTGCGTATTTCTTCGGTCTTCCAATACTTGCAGATGTATATTCTAAACTATGACACAATTTGTAACCAACATAGTGTAACAGAAACCTTTCTATCTCCTTTTTCCTATCCATAGCTGCTAGGTAATTTTCAGTTTGTGTAGATAATTTATGCACTTTGTATTTACATGATTACAAGATACAGTCTGTTTCTTTCTTGCTTATATGTGTGTTAAAATCGCAAACTTCGTTGAGTTCGGTTAAACTTTTCCTGATCTACATCAGTATAGTTGAGAAGCAAATTGGAACCTCTATGAAGTAAAAAAATCCCAGGATAAGTATCTTCTATTTCAGTCACTGTTCTTGCTGTTAATATATTTTCCATTATCTGAGCAGCAAAATGATACGTTTTCATTTAAAATTGCAGGTCCTGACAGAAATGTGTATCATTGAGCTTTAAGAGATGTTTTAAAATCTGTACTTGCAAAACTAGAATTCGTATTTGTTTTACCATTGCAAACTTTAGGTTCAGCATCATTGCTGATTAATGAATTAACTTTTGTTTGTCCGTTTGAATTTGCACAGATCATCCTACATTATCACTGTAGCCTTTACTGTGGACTTGGGTTTATGGACAGCGATGGGAACTATAAAGTGATTTCGTCTTTTCGGCTAAAAAGCTTAACCTTCCTTTTGTCTTGCCTTGAAATAGCTACCCCCCAGGAAATAATATTGGACCTATTTTTATGTTGTAAGGGATCTGCTTTTTTTGTTGACTAGTACCTGCTCTCTAAAATAACCAAGTTTCCTTTAACTGCCTTGCTATTTACATTGGAGCAGACGAAAACTACCTAAGAGATGATTACAAGATGGACGAGGCTCTGGCTCTTCATATTTCTGGCTGTGCCATGGACCTCTTTCAGTGCTGGCAAGTTGCTTTGGTCTTCAGGCTAGTGACTGTTACCGTGCACCAGCTGAGCCATAATAATTCACTGAATGTGTGCATGTTGCAAACATAAAATAAAACATATCAGTCCTCATTATTGACTTTGAGATGGAAGCTAGCATGTTAGCCCTCTGTTTACTGCAGGTAAGAGTTCGCGTGGTCTCCTGATAGTCTGATGTAGGCTGATTTGCTGAGCTGCTGGATCTTGTCCTTGCAGTAGAGAACATTAGTTGCATCATTCCCTTGCAGCAAAATGTTGTGCTGTGGTGCCCGTGAGATCTGCTGAAGTTTTTGCTGGCAGCCTCACAGACCTCCAGCCACAGGACTGTTGATGAAGACTCTCTGGGAGGTGACAGCCCAAGTTACACCGAGTCTTCATTTTGAAGAATGCAATTTTCAGCTCAAATAGAGGCCAGCAATCACTAATTTAGATTCAGAAGGAGAAGTGCAACCTGGGATTGCCATTCATATAAAACCTGCAGTACTTTACAGCATATGTTCAAGTAGTCTTGTTACATGGCCACACATAATGTAGTAATGAAAATCTGCATTTTTAAAAGCTGTACTTTCAAGGTTCATTTCAAAGCTGTAGTGAAGTACCTTCAAGTGGAGCTAGATGAACAGTGCATTTTTCAGTTAGCCTGAACTAAAAACTTGTATTAAAATTGGGTCATATTAACGCAAACCAGAAAAGATTTTGGTTTATTGGTGAAGTATAAATCCCACAGATTTAATTTTGAGTCAACCTGAAAAATTTATTTTATACAATTAACATTTTTTTATTCTTGCTTTATATTAACCTGTTCTTAGACTCTTCCTATAATCCCTCCATCCTCTGTTGTATAATCCCATTTTTAAAATGCATTATTGAAACCTAATGCTGAAAAATTTTATTCTAAAAATTGATAAAATGAAATATTTTAAGATTTCCTAAGTGAAATATTTAATTCTGAAAATGTCAGAATACTCTTTTCCCTTCTCAGTGTTTCACTTGCTAACAAAATACAGAAATAACTTCTGTTGCCCTGTTACTAAATTGTTTTTGTTCTTTTAGTCTAAAGAAATGCCCAGGTCTAATTATATGTATTGTGAAGAAATACTCTGAAATGCTAAACTATATTCTCCTGATAGGTTCTTCAGAGCCTATTTCTCCTGAAGGTTATTGCGCAAAATGTTTTTTTTCTTAAGTGCTGCTTACTATAACTCTACAAATTGAATATAAGGTGAAGCAGAAGTGAACCCTTGAATGCCATGTAGTTTTGTTTATGGCATTAGCCCCCAAAAGGATCTGATTATTTTCATTGCTGGATTAGTTTCTAATACCAAATCAACAAAATAAAAGGAAATGCCTTTTTATACATAAAACAATTAATCTGCAGAGTTCTTACTACTTTCATAGTAAACCAAGCTGTTTCTCTATAGGGAGACGAATAGTTCTCTGAATAATAAGAACACGCAAAGTTATTTGAGGGCGAAAAGAAGTAAAACATTGAGGATCTTGAAAAGGAAATGCATCATCAGCTCCTAAGACAGCTAGTTAGGAACCTTCTATATGACAGATCATTTCATATTTTTCCCCTTCAGGATTTTTTTAAATACTCCTCTCCACTGGGTGGTGGATGGAAGGACATGATTACATGAATTGGGTGCCACAAATTCCAGACAGGCTGTCAATGTCAAAGTTGCATCTTTTGTTTCCGTTCTTTACCTGATAAGGCCCAACAAAGAGCTCAGGAAGTCAGTGGGAGTTGACTGACCTTTGTTAGCCTAGTTATGAGTTATCACAGAACTCAATAGCCTATTGCAATCGCTTACAAAAGCTTCTCTGAGAATCATAAAATGGTTCAGGTTGGAAGAGACCTTAAAGATCATCGAGTTCCAACCCCCCTGCCATGGGCAGGAACCCCTGCCACTAGACCAGGTTGCTCAAAGCCCCATCCAACCTGGCCTTGAACACTTCCAGGGTTGGGGCATCCACACCCTCTCTAGGCAACCTGTTCCAGTGCCTCACCACCCTCACAGTGAAGAACTTCTTCTGTACATCAAATCTAAATCTGTCTTCTTGCAGTTTAAAGCCATTACCCCTTGTCCTACCACTACATGCCCTTGTAAAAAGTCCCTCCGCGGCTTTCTTGTAGGTCCCCTTTAGGTACTGGAAGGCTGCTGTAAGGTCTCCCTGGAGCCTTCTCCTCTCCAGGCTGAACAACCCCAACTCTCTCAGCCTGCCTTCACAGGAGAGGTGCTCCAGCCCTCTGATCATGTTGGTGGCCCTCCTCTGGACCCACTCCAACAGGTCCACATCCTTCTTATGTTGGGGCCCCCAGAACTGAATGCGGTGCTCCAGGTGGGGTCTCAGAAGAGTGGAGTAGAGGGGGAGAATCACCTCTCTGGACCTACTGGCCACACTTCTTTTGATACAGCCCAGGGTACATCTCTTGATGCTGTATAAATTAGTTGTATTTATTTAAAATAGTACTAGAACGTGTTATAGAAAATGAATGTGCATAATCTATCTTATATCTGAGGACAAGAGTGCAGTGAGGTACTGACCTTGAAAATATCTCTTCCTCATCAAGAACCTTTCATTTAATCTCTCCTGCAAGCAAAACACAACTGCAAAGTAATAAAAATCATTCCTACGTCAATCACCACAGGGGGTAAGACCTAAAAGACAGTGATATTCACTTGTACCAATGGACTAGCAGAAGCCGTCAGGCAAGTTATTAAATAAGAAAAACATGATTTCTTGTTTTGCAAAGAGAAGTCATAAAGTTCGGCTCTTTAGTCTTCCTTGGAGAATATTAAGCTATCGTACTAGAGCACCTTACTCCATCAAACTCTTCTGCACTTATTTTTATAGCTGTTTGCCTTTATTTTTTGTGCAATGCACCTTTAAACTCTGAAAGGCTCTGCTGTCTGCAGAGACACATGGGTGTTTCAGTTCAGCATAGATGGAGACAGAGACACCCACCTGCAGGCAATGCTTTCAGGAAAATCTCATTTTTGTTCCATATTTTTTTCTCTTGTTGTTCATGTCAAAGTCATTCAAACTGAAAATAGCTGTTGATCTTTGATGCTGTAGAAATCCAGCACAGACAAATCAGCAGAGACTTTTTCACATTTTACTGAATAGTTTCCTTCCAACACTATGATATTCAGGAGTAGTATTCTGTATGTAATAAATTTGATGGCATTAGCTAAATTTATCCCATCGTAATGGAATTCATTAATAAGCCATTATGTTTCCTTTATGATAGTTAGTGGTGATTAGTACCTGGATTTTCTTCCGCATTCTACCTAAGAATCAATTGTGACATTGGTTTAATGGATTAGTGTGTATTTATCAGACAAATGCCAATAAAGCAGTCGGTTCGCTACCAAGTACTATCAATCTCTACTGTAATTGCCAAGCCCAATAAGTAGCTGCAGTGGTGATAACAGCATTGTGAGCTAATTTCTTTTCATATTACGAGCCATTCAGCAGAAACTGCTCTTTATTATTCTTTCTCCATATGTTGAGCCATTGACTGTTAATCTGGATTAACAAAGCTGAGTGGTGACAATAAATGCTAATAATTTTGCTTTTTAACACTCCATTGGATGACGTTGATTGTCCAAGTACCTTCCCCCTTCACAATACAATGCTGAAGTTACTATTGTTCTGGTTCTTTTACAAATTGCATTCTTTAGGGCAAAAAGAAAATTATTTATATGTAGGTAGTTTGTGCTACTAGAGATTTAAGGAATGTTGAAATCATGGAAAAGAATAGAGATTTTAAAGAGTGTGGTTGCTGGATTTATTTCTAAATGGGCTGTTGCATATGTCAGAATCTCTTCTAAGAAACTGGAAGGAGAGGGAGAGGAATGGGAATACCAAAAAAACCACAAATATATATAAAATCCAAATGTATTTATTTGGAATACCAAAACAGTACACAGGGAAGTAGTAGGTAATTCAAAGGCATTTAGAGGAGGAAATTCAAATTTTGTGAACACTGGCCTGGAGAGCAAAATGAAACAAAGAACAACAAGAAGAAGGAAAAACAACATTCTGAACATATACGTGGGGCCAAATTTAGAAACAATGACATGTCTTCTTATGTACCAGTAAATAAAGACAATATGTTTTGACTGTGTTCATTTGGCACAGGCTAGATGAAAAGTTCAAATGCTGGCTGAGGAGAGAGCATAAAAATGTATTTTTATGAATCAGAAATGCAGAAACCTTATTATAATTCATAACTCCATGCTGGTTTTATTGTTTTCAAATCACACACCAGTGCTTGTGCAACAGAATTCTCAGTTTAATATGTAATGAGTATGCTCTTCAGTAGCATATTTTATTAGGCATTAGAAAGAGTTATGGAGCCATCCATATGATGTGCGTTATGGAAAGTGTCAAGAAATCAAGGATTATTTTTGCTTCTCTACTAAACAAAATATACTTTAAGCAATTACTATTAACGGATATTACTTATCAGGAGGCCTATTTTTACATAACAGAACAAAATGGAAAAGAAAAGGAGAAAAAAAAGAAAGGAAACAGTTGGATTTCATAGAAAAAGGATTAGTTTTATTTATTTTGACTAACATGCAGTCTCAAATTTCATCTAGTGTAAAGAAATCAAGAGATGGAGCTTTAAGGTTAATTAATACTTAGTTTTCACAAAAGAAAACTAAATGTCTTCTGAATGTTTTTGATTACTTATATGGTTAGAAAAAATTCTTGTAGTTTAAAGTAATAAAGTTGGGCAGAACAAGAAAAAGTAACAGATTGGTAAAACTTTGTTTGTGTTTTGAGAGAGGAGGTTGTTTAAGGACTGAGATAATAGGACTACAGACCTCTGAATTTAAATACTTGTTCCAGTTAAAGACTTTCTGAATGTCCTTGGATTAATCAGCTGATAAATCATAACCACCACCACCCCCCTTTTTTTTTTTTCTGTTTCCTTCCTGATGTGATTTCCTTGTTTGGCTGCTTTTATTAGTGCTCACTACTCACTTGATCTTCCTGCAGCACCTAGCACAGCAAGAGTTGCTTTAAATTTTAGTGGATGGCAATTGGAGCCTCTATGCTCTGCTATAGTAATTAAAACTACTTGTTAAATTTTGCAAACATTTGAAATAACCCTTGTTCAGTTTAAATAGGAGAATCCATTGAAGCTTCTGTCTGTTACAATTTAGTTGCCTGCTGTATTTTTTCGTTGTATTTGAACACTGTGTGCCAGAACCCACTCCCTTCTCAAACACAGTTTTAATGTCTGTTTTCTTACCCTAGAAAGAAAAAGCATCTTCAAAATGAAATGTCACAATGAGAAAGGAAACCAAGATAATTTAAAAAAAAATTTAATACTTTCTCAACTTATTTTATACTGACTTACAGTACTTCAACCAAAACACAGCTTTGCTATTGTTCTTGCTGGCATATGAGAAAGAGAGCATAATCTGTGTGTACTGCTTGACCATTACATTCAGTGGTACTATGTCTCCTACCATACCCACAATTTCAGGGAATGCCATCCTTTTGCTCATGGTGCAACCAATCATTTTCAGAAAGCATGTTAAAAGGTGCTTACTGGCATTACCTTTCTAGAAACAGTACATGTTTAGCCAAGGATTCAGTATGAAGTTCTGTGTGATACTGATTAAATCAGAATTTCTGTTCCGCAAGGTTTTGAAGACTCTTGCAAAGGAGCTATGTATATCTGAACTGTAAGGACATGCAAGAGTTCAAATAAAGGGTTCCAATTTAGAATACAACCAAGAAACACTGTATTTAGCTTCTTTATACAAAACAGAACAGTATCTTCATAACTTTAAAAAAATCAATCTCATCCTGCAAGACTTCCACTGATAGAATAGATATTAGGGAAGGGGATTTGTGTATTGAAAACAAACTGCACTTCAACCCATATTATTCTTCCTCCAGCAAAAAAAATCCTTCAACAAAGTAGTCTGCTCCACGTAGTGTAAACTAGTGAGCAGGTTCCTTAACTACCAAAGTGCTTTATTTTATCACTTCCATCATATCTACAAAGAGAGTCATAATTAACCCACAAGTTCTTTAAAGCTATAAGCACCAATTCTTTTAATTGGTTAAATGTTAGAAACTTACATTATGTAAATGCAAGGAGGGTTTACTGAAATTTGTTCTAGTGATAATCCATCTGTCTTGGATAAAGGCCAATGTACAAGCAATCGTGCCACTTTCAAAGAGCAGTAGAAGAAAGATTTCTTTTTCTTGTTCCACATGACTCAACATGATCTCTGTATACTTTTATATTCCTAGCAACAGCCACAATAGCTTTTCTGAATAGGATGCCAGATAGTCTTTAACACGAACAGCTTACATTCACGTTGCTATACCATACTTCAGCAAGAATGTTTATCACTGCTTGGAAATTGCACTATAAAAATGAATATGTTTTATTCTTTTAAAACATGCATAGTATCAACTCTTTGTAGCTGCTAACAACTTTCAAGCAGAGAAAGCTCTACCCAGTTACTCTAAAAAAGCAGCATGACAGAAAAATGTATTTTCCACCAGCATTCAAATGTTAAAGTAGCCAAGATAGAAAGACAAATCCCTTACTGCTGCCCTGCAGCAAGAGAACAGACTGTTAAATTTTTTTAACTGCTCTGCTCTCTGCTTACATCTAATGTGTTTTAAAATGGCATAATATCTTAAATTAGATGAGTACATGCACCATTTCATTTCATTGGAAACATACATGCAATACCCTCTCTCAGTCCTTTATAAACATTTCTCTAGCACATTTTAAATATTAGGAAGCTACAATGATCATTTCATTTATTCTGCTTTAGAAAACAAATAAATGTTGCTGTGTGCGGAGCCTGGATTTTGTATGGCATTTGTATTGAATTTTATGTGAGCTGTGTCCTAAGAGATACTGTAAAGTGCTCGGCAGTTGTACAGAGCCTTCCTGGTCCAACAGCCTCACTGGCAGCACTGGGATTCTCAACACCTACTCTTTCAGAGATAGCTCAGGCCTCCGAATCTGCCAACCACCATCACCTAAAAATATCTTGAGTTTTGTGAACAACCCCTTACAGTTCTAAGTAGCAAGCACCCCATGAATTAAGTTTAATCTCGTAAGGGCTGAAGAATCAAGTGTTTCCATGCAGGAAAGCAGCACTTTAACCCAAAGCATGGTTAGCTTTGGGGGCTGGAGGAACAGTGCAGTGGTTCGCACGGTCATATCGTATATGTGTTTCCATTCCAGGTGGCACTGAGTGATTGAGAATGAATAAAATCACACATTGGAGTGTCCCAGTTTGCTATTAGAAACACTGAAAGTGCAGAAGATTGTTTTCTAAATTGTTTCTGAGATGTTATTACCTTTCTCCTCTTTGAGTGAGTCTCTTGCAGCCAAATGCTCTGTGCTGTTAAAATGCTTCAGATGCTGCCTGTAGTTTATTGTTCCCTTGAAGCAATTTATTTCATTATAATGTACTCATGAAAGAACATTAGTGTTTAATTATCAGGAGAACTATTCTTAGCAAGGCTCAGACTGAAGTACGAAGTCCCTGACTGTTAGTTGCTGCTCATCTACAAACTGATGGTTGACAGAGTAAATGTCATGCAGGTTAGTTCAATGATCTCATGCAAATAATATCTGTTGTGAACTTTATCATTTTTCCATTAAAAATCTTTTTGAGAATAAATCTTGCCAATTCAACATACTCTGACTGATGGAGTGAAAACTCATGTGGAAGTAGCTTTGCACCACTGCAAGGAAAAGCACAATATGGTAATATCTCTATAGTGAGGTGGTACCAACAGTGTGTGAAGGAGGGATAAAAGTGATCGCAGATCTGGTTTTGCCCTCTGCTCTGGGAGAGGAATTTCATTCTAGTTCACAGTGCTGGTTACTAATGCCGATTCTCTTGGTATAAGCAACAGATTCAAAGTAACAAATATAATGATAGACCTGAGGTGATGGAAGGAAACCTTGATGGGAACCCTGGTCTTTCTGCTCTAATGCTGTAGCTTAATATCGCTTCACTTAAGGAATTCTTTTATTTATTTACCCTTAGTCATTCAAAGGCAGTATCGCCATTTGCGCAGTCAGTATATTATGGCTCCAAGTTTTGACCTGGATACCAAGGATTCCTCTGCAACTGCTGAACTCAGGAGTGTAAATCACACACAGAGTAACACATTGGTATTTGGTTAAATAGCACTTTGGATGCAGAGGTCTGGCAAAGGATAACAGAATGATTCAGCAGTAAGACAGGGAAATAATCAAAAGCATGGCAGAAAGTATCAGGTTTGCTCAAAGAGGTGAGGTAGCAAATCGTATGGGCAGAAGCACTAGGGAAGAAAAATTATAGAATGCGATTGAATATGAGTATGCATACCTACTGTAGATGGGCTTCCTCCAAAGCCCAGCAAGGTCCACTGGAGTCTTCCTGTTTCTGGCCTATTTCTTGTCCATAAATCAATATAAACAGTTTGTTCAAAAATCAGAGAGCCATGATAAAAAAGTGATAAATGTCATTACAAGCAAGTATTGAGTAACGCGAGGTGATTTTTATTCATTGCATCCATATATAGTACAGTACCTGAATATGCATGCTATTCTCTGGATACACTAGGATCAATACTACAGTGCATAAGCTCCTTAAACTTGAAAGAACAAAGCACTCTGTTCTCCTGTTGCTATGATTTCTGCATTTCAGTTTTAATCTTTCCCTATGTTCTCCCTCTTCCCTCCTTTGCTAATAAAATACTGTGCCCCATATGCAGTACTGTGATGGAAGAGACAAAGCTTCATTGAATTCAAAATGCTCCTGGATTTCTTAATCACTGGAAAAAAGCAAAACACCAAATTTCTTTTTACTCCCCCACAAAATCTAATTCTGTGAAAAATCCTGCCTTTATCAGCAGCATCAAAACTGAAGTTTATTCTTCAGGACCTCATAACTTGGCCTTTAATCATAGATTTGGCTAAATACCATGCACAGTGCAAACCAATATGAACCTCAAGTGTCAGTATGTCATTTGCAATCCCACCTGATTTATCATTTCATTGTTCTCGTAAATGAATGTTAATTGCCATGTGTGTATCTACATGCCAAACGTATTAAAACGTTAGGTGAGAATTTTTCATCTTCACTGTCTGAAGGTACCCCAAGGGCAGGACACTGTCGCTTAGCAACTCTGAGCACTGCTCACTGTCTCATGGGGTGGCACATCTGCCAGCGTGCCAGCAGCGCACCCCGTGTGCCAGCAGCACACCCCACGTGCTGGCCTGCCCGACACGCGAGTGTGCCCCACGTGCAAACCATGCAGCTCATGCAAGTGTACCTCACATGCAAGCACAATCCATGTGAGTGCAGCCCGTGTGCAAGCGTGCCTCACATTTTAGCAATGCACCCCATACAAAAGCAAGCCCCACATGTGAGCTGTGCACCTGTATAGGACTGGCTCAGCTCCAGGGCACCACAGGCAGTGCAGCCCTGCCCACGCAGAGCTAATGAGAGGCTCATTATTGGCCCCACATGTGCTGGGGAGGAATGCTGGGATAGGCCAGAACATTCCCTCATCACCTGGTGCAACAGAAGGGCTCCTGTTCTGCTCGTGCTGTGCTTGTGTTGTGCCCTCAAAGGTAAGGGAAGGCTTAAACAACAAAAGCTTGCATAGATCCCTCAAAATATGTACTGTTGATGGAAATTATTCTTGTCCTTGTTCTCCTCTTGCTTTGTAGTTGCTTTTGGTCTCCTCAGTGGTACTTTTTGTGACATGCTGGGCTAATGGGAGAGCTCTGCTTCATGCAGTTCACCCCAGCACGCTGCTTTGTGACCATGCAGTGCTTTTGGTGGATTGTATAGGGCCTGTTTCTCTTCAAATATCTGTGTATAGTTGCACGTTACCGTGGTGGTTGTTCTGGGTGTCAGGAAGCAGTAACAGCATTTTCCCATGGCAGTTCAGCTGAGCAGCAGGGGTTGTGAAGAAAGCTGCTGTTGTGTTTCAGGTTGGCTTTATTTCCTTTAGAGAGAGTGAAAAAAAGAGCTTAGCACATAAGTGTCTTTGCAACTGTAACTATAGTGCTTGCTATACCATGAATGCTATAATATGTATTGATTTGTTTGCTTTCCACTGTGAAGTGTTTAATGTTGCTGCTTGAAAGATGATTTTTTTTTAAAAGTATGGTGTTATAGTGAGTTGGTTCTGACATCAAAAAAATCAAGAGAAAATGAGCAGGGGAGAGAGCAGGGATATCAAAATGATTAATTGCTGCATTAGCATTCAGGCACTGAGTGTATTTTGCTTTACGGATTGCTTGTTTCTAAGGGTATGATTGTGTCTTCTGGATCGTATTAAAAAATTGTGTATCTTGGGCATTGATGCTTAATTTTGGAGGGCTCACATTCCTGTAGAATGAAGGAAGGAGGGGGACGAGAAGGGAAGAGGGAGAAAAAAAGTTCCACAATTAGCTACTGTCGCGTCCCAAAGTTGGAGCGACTCAGGTTCGTGGATTTCCTTTGTCAGAATTAAGGTGAAACAACACCAGGGGAGTGCAAACAACAATCAACATTTATTCAACCTAGCTAACCTTGCCCAAGTACAAGTGAATTTATCAGT
>VYZV01038480.1:0-24816 GCA_013401275.1 Pandion haliaetus | reverse complement strand
GCCACATTGTCCTGTTCACACAACTCGGCGTTTTTAGAGGCATCTTTTCCACCAAAGTTCTTTAATGAATGTTTGAGACAATGCCTATAATTTGTCAGGCCGTCACAACTACCAGCCCCAGACAGTGGGAGTGTGAAGCCTAAGACAAGCTTAATCAGCCAGCATTTGTGAAACCAAACTACTATTCCACAAAATGTTTCTTTATTTATTTAGAAATGCATAAAAATTCTTGCTGCTATGTCTGTCATATGAAAAGTAAGTAAAAAATGTCATCACTATGCAGTCTCCTGGACTGTTGATGGGGTTTGTGGTGATCTGCTAGATCTGTATCTGCTTATTGCATCTGACTTGAGATTGATTATTAGGTCAATTCCTTGATGATATTATACAGTTTGGAGAATTGTTCAGGAATCTTTAACTTAGTGATATATCTTTTGTTGTTATTGTCTTTAAAAATACCATTATGAATTGCTCTATTGTGATCAGGACTCCAGTGTTAATATCAAACATAGATACTGTCTCTGTTTTGGCATGGTAGCTAAACCGATGCCTAATTTTATATGTAAAGCTAGTCCCACTGTGACCACTACTTAAGTAGCCACATGCTTATGGTTTTGGGTTTTTTTTTGTTTGTTTGTTTTTGTTTTTTTTTATATAAGGACCACAAAAATCTACAAGTGTTCCCAGTTGGTTTTTGATAGCGTTGCAACAGCATGGAAATAATCAGGTGTCAGACCATTCAGCTGGCCAAGTCTTGAGAAGGGCTAACTACAAAAACATACCCTGGCTATGGCTTGGCTGTGTGTTGACAAATCCCAAGTCATTTGTGATTTCATTCCCAGGCCATCCAAGTGTATGTTTAATGACCCTTTCAGGAGCTATGTTCCAAAGAACTTTGCATGAGTGAGACATGCATTGCCTTCAGTAAGATCCCAGTCCTAAAGTAAAGGATGCATCAGGAAATTCTGAGATTCAACGCAGTTAAAGCCAGAAAAGACTACTGGAATCAGCATGCCTGAGTGAAGCCTCTCCCAATGCCTATCATCAGATTAGGCATGGATTTTGCCAATAGCATTGGTGAATTCACTATTGCAGCTGAGAACAAAAGGCTGTTAAGCATCATGCCAGAGACATTAGCTCAAGGTCTGTTTGTTAAAAGGCAAGCTGGTTTTTATACATTCTCATTTTGTAGAACTGGCCATGCATGATTGTAACAAGTGATGGCCTGATTAAATCAAAAGCAGACATGGAAGAAGCATTATTAATCTGTAAGCATATGTGATGCTAACAGCCATCAAAATGTAATGTTGCAATTATCCTAGGTGGACAACAATAATTGTCTCTTATTATTCTGAGGATATATATTTTTGGATGCATGCTTTAGATCCTCTATGTTCTGTGTCATTTCTGTACAGATAGAAAGAAAGGTACCAGAATTATTCCAAGTTAGCCTGACCACGTGCCTTTTGAGTCCAGATTCATTTTAGCGCAGCCTGCCTGAGGACAGGCTTTGTAAATACAATGTGCTATCAAAACAGATCATGTGTTCTTGAACATGTCAGTGGCATCAGTCTCTCTCTTTTTTTTTTTTTCCTATGGCAAAAAAGCTGTAATCCCATATCAGATTATACAGCTTCACAATCGTATTTTTAGAAACATCAAAGTAATAGTAAAGAATGTGTAATATACTGTAGCAAGTTGATTTAAATAAAACAGTCTCACACTATACATAAGTTGCAGCCCCAAAGACTCCCTCTGGCAATTCTCAGAAGGTAGAGAGAGAAATACAATTTTGTTTTATTCTTTTTTTTTTTTTTTTTTTTTCCCCTTCCATACCCCACTAGAAAATCTACAGACTGCTTGTCATTCTTCTTTAGATTAACAAACGCAGCAATTCTGTATGAATCCTACTACCATGCCCCAAAAGTAATTCTGGGCAGAAGTTGTCACCTGCTGTACCTTGTGGCCCTATCCTGGGGTCACCGAGGGCCATACTGTAGACTTAGGACCCAGTCTTGAGAAGAGTGGCACCCTGAGGAGCTATGGTGACACTTTTGGTTGCTCATTTTTTTCCTCCTTTTTGCCCAATACTGTGACCTTTCAAGGAAGCTCTCTGGATCCCTTCATTCAAAGTTCTGCTCCAAACACAGTATGGTTATCGACTGCACCAAGTCTTGCTACATTCTGGCCTTGGATGATCACCTGACACTAACTCACCATTTCCAAGTCTTGGGTGAAGCGGGTTGCTACACAAATAATGTTGCAGGGGAGAGGGAGGAGGGGAAGTGGGGCTGGATGCCTCAGTGCTGATAAAAAGCAATGGAGAACACTGAGGTCAGGGGTGCATGGGGTCCCGGCCTCTGGGGCATGGCAGCGCTTCCCATCTAAAATGTATGGTCTCAAATATTCCTGAGCAATGACCACTCGCTCCTCCTGCGGGTAGCTTCTTGAAGTTGCTCAACACTGTTAGTTTTGCTCCTGTTGTGACTGAAGTGAAATTTGTGGCTGAAATCCACCCTGATGCAAAATGCCAACACAAAACACTTAATCTGTATGGGTCTGATCTTCTGCAGGTGCAAATAAAGTTCTAAAAAGAGTTAGAGGGTACTTAATTTGTCTTCAAAGACTTCTTGTATAATTGAAGTGCAGGCACACACAAAATATTTTGAAAGAGATTTCCCCAGTCACATCTCCCTTCCAGTGTCCAAATAGCCTGATTTGCTGCTGGAGATGGTTTGGAGTTTGAGTGAAAAACTTGCAATTGCATTAGCCTTTATCACTTTTGAAAATTAAAAACAAAACTAAATGGTGGCTAATGAGGATATTTGATGATTTGTGGTGACTTTGATATAATAATTGACTTCTAATATATGGTTTCAAAGCAGTCTGATGAGATTCACCCTCATGACTTGTGTATCTATTCTATTCCTATCCTGAATGTCTGTTAAGAAGAAACCTCTCAATTTCTTTGTACTAAAATTCCTTTTATCATTTGAAGGGTCTCAAAGTGTAATAGGAAAAAGAAAATACCAGGAACACACCTGATTAATTTTTGAATTAATTGAGGCTAATTTAGATGACATTAGATCTTGATGACTTTCATTAATAAATAAAAATACTATGAAAAGGAACAAGCATTTTTTCCTAACTTTGAGTATATCTGTTCAGTTCCCATCATTTAAGGTTTCTTGCTTTCCAATGATCACCAAGGGTGCAATTCATTGTGGTGGAATAGACCTGCTCACAGCTGAAATATTTAAAATAGTAGGAGAGGTCAGGTGCATAAAGCTTCGTCCTAGATCTCTGCATGAGGGTGAATATTTTAATTGTTCACATTACAGCTGCAGCTTTTGCCCCAGACATATATTCCAAAAAATATTCAGCCAAATATTGCTCCTGATGGCTTAGAAGTGTAGTTATGTTGTAGAGCTATTATGAGAACTAACGCAGACTCCCCTATAGTGAATTACTGATTAATTGACTTGGGACACTATGTAACTTCTCATTTGCTGTGAAATCAATAGTATTAGCCAACTGCCACCATTTCCATTTGTATTATGGTAGTTCCTAGAAGGTCCTCTTGAGCTTGATTGTCCAGTTGTATTTGGTGCTGTGCAAAGTGCAGAGTAAGAGAAAAGCCTCTTTCTAAGTAAATTGTGGTCTTACAGGTGAAAGCATGGAAAGGGACAGATGAAACTATTCACCTAGAACTGTATGAATCATTGGTAGAACTGTTACCTGAACCTGCCTGTGTATTGAACTTGAACATGTATGCCTATGAGACGAAAGGTCTGTCTTCTAACTTCCATAAAAGTAGGGTAGGATTCAAGCAGGTCAAGGACGTGGCAGCAGTATTGGTGGGAAATGATAAACAATGAGCACAATGGAGCACAAGTCTTAGAAGGAGCGGCTGAGGGAACTGGGGTTGTTTAGTCTGGAGAAAAGGAGGCTGAGGGGAGACCTTACCGCTCTCTACAACTACCTGAAAGGAGGTTGTAGTGAGGCGGGTGCTGGTCTCTTCTATCAAGTAACTAGCAATAGGACGAGAGGAAATGGCCTCAGGTTGCGGCAGGAGAGGTTTAGATTGGATATTAGGAAAAATTTCTTGACTGAAAGGGTTGTCAGGCATTGGAACAGGCTGCCCAGGGAGGTGGTTGAGTCACCATCCCTGGAGGTATTCAAAAAACAAGTAGACAAGGCACTTCAGGACATGGTTTAGTGGGCATGGTTGATGGTTGGACTCAATAATCTTAAAGGTCTTTTCCAACCTAAATGATTCTGTGATGCTTTGCCTGGATGCTTTCGTTATTTTAACTGTCTTGGAGATTGGTGTGTCCTGATTGCCATTCCTTCAAGCCCTGTATGTAGTAACATTACTAAAGGAGTTGCAACATTGGCAGGCAGGGGGTAATTTTGAGTGCTGCATCCCATAAAAGGAGCAGTTCAAGACATTGCCATGCATGCAGATACGCTTTGTCCAGACAATCTCCTTTGCCAATCAACCTGCAAACCCCGATACAGAATTGATACATTTTCTGAGTGGGTCTGTTTGCTATAATGTGCAGTAATGTTAATCGGAGGTGGTTTCTACAGCCCTCCTCTCCCCTGCACCCAGGCGGTATCTGACAACAGCCTCTGCCCAGCCATTGTTATCGTTATGCCAGATGATAATGGTTCAGAGAGGAACCAGCTGGAGGAGGGGTTATTTTTAGATATTCTAAATACTTCAGAGTCTTATATAACTGGATTTGAGCAATAGTTGATGCCAGACAATCTCACATAATCAGTTACAGAGCTCCATCAGTTCTGTCCTTATATTCACAGAACAGTTTGTGCCCTGGAGAGGGGGTTAGGCAGCTAGCATCACATCTAGAGCTGCAAAAACTGCAAGAAAAAAGCAATGGGTTGAAGACTCCTGGATAGTGAGTGCATACATAAGAAAATCAAAGTCCTTGGGTAATTTCCAAACAGGAAGAACTGCACTGATAAATGTAATCAGGTTGAAGTCCTAAAGTTCAGTATTGAACATTTTTTTTAACAAGCATCTGCTGAATCAGTTGATACCTTTTTCTGTGATGCTTTAGATAAACTAGATAAATAGTAGAGTTCCACAGTGTTATGAAACAGGAGGACTGCTTTTCCACTATAGAAATGAATACTAGGAAACCCACTCGCAGTTTTGGTCTCTGGTTGTGTTTGGCATGACTTTCATTTGTACGATGGCTTATTTATGGCACTTTGCTTAGTTGATGGTCTTTGTAAATGTTTCTGTGTTTAAACAAACAAATAAATTGTGCTTTATCCATGTGGGGTACATGAGACCCAGCCTGAGGACTGCTGGTAAATTCTTATATTGCTTAGTTATTCTCAGTGTTTACTTCTACTCAAACATTTTGTGCTCTCTGGAGAAATTGTAGAAATGCCCAGGAAAGATAAAAGTAGAAGGTCAAACAACAAACTGCACTGTGCAATTAACGTGGCTGCTGTTCCTAAACCACAAATGGAGGTTATTTTCCAAAAAAGGGATCAATACACAGTTTGTTATTGTTACACATGAAGGAAAAATAAATGCTGTCTTGAGCTTCTTTTCATGCTGAATTGCTTATCACTCCCTAGCAGCTTGGTATAGTTTAGAAGGCAAACAAGCCTTCAAAGGTCCCCCTTTCAGAGACCATGGCTGGAGCATTCAAATGACATTGGTTCAATTCCAAGTTCAGATGATGTTGACTTTTAAACCTCAGCAACACAGAAGGTGTTAGGCTATGGGAAAAGTATTACTCCAACCCAAATGCCAAGGAAGGGTGAGCATGACTGAGACCAGTCTCACATCTGTGCAGATGAATATCCAAGCCCTGCATGCTGCATTCATAGTATGACTAGTAAGCCTGATGTGCAGACAAGACAGATTTCAACTTCCGTACCCATATATTGCCGCCTAGAGGAAATAGGAGACGCAGGTGTTAAACCAACTTTGCAGTGTCTTTGAAGAGACAGAAGGGTCCATATCTGTAGTACAGGAAAATATTACGTTTTCCTAACAGTCTTCAGGTGAAATAACGGGAGAAGTTGCAAGTATTGATGAAATATGTAGCAGCTTAACATATCATAAGTAACTCAGGGACAGTTCTGTTCTAATCCTTTACCCCCCTGTGAAGCTGCCTTTCTGGGTAGATCCTTGTTTCTGAAGACTCACTGCCCATAGGCTATATGTGGTACAGTGATGGAGATAGTTACCCATAAGAAACTGTAGAACTTCGGAGGGGGTAGGGGACTACTTGAAATTCTCCTTCCAGAAGTAGATTTAGTGCATTAAAAAAGTGCATAAACAGACCAGAAATGGAAAAACTAATAATATAATTCAAGGTCTATTCTAAAATGAGAGGCATCTGATGTCATGAAGGAAATGCTAGCTTTAAAATAAATGTTTGCCTTATTTTTATCAGGAAAGGCCATTTCTCTTTTTGCAGCATCTATTTTTAAACAGTTGAATTAAAATTAATTATTTCATGTCAGATAACCCTTTTTGCACAGAGACCTGTCTGAAAGAGTCATTGATTTCCCAGCTACAGCATGTTCACCAGCCGCAGTATGACTGCTTCATCTTTTAATCTCCAATATGAAAGGAACAACAGAGGTCACTGTGGACTTGTATTGTTGAAAGTGATTACTGGCAGAGCTGAGATAGTTTGCAACAAGGCCAGCCTGCTCTTCATTTAAGTTTATATATATTTATTTCTCTCTGCTTCCCCCCCTTCACCTAGGACCTACAGGTTCGTGAGTCCAGGGAGAGCTAATTAAAATGACTTGTTCCTTTTAAATAAGTCTGCTAGCAGCTTGGTACAAAGCAAAAGCAGGTATCATTTTAATATACCTGCTTTAAAAAGGATGGTATTGTCCTTTCCTTTCTCTCGAGCAAAATGTCTCCTGTTTCTGTTTCTCCTTACCCCTACCTTTAATTACTGTTTATTAGAACCCTTGAACTCGCTGCCTTGGAGACTTGAAAAACAAGAAAAGTGGAGGATGTGTTGGAGAGCCTGCTATAGCAAATGTCATGCCTTTTCTCTGGTATTTTACAGTAGACCCCATGACAAGAAACAGTCTATGTCTGAAAGAGCTTCCAATAACAGGCAGGAGACACAGGCATAAAGAAGAAAAATTATACTGTGAATTATTTCCACACCATTTAACCATTCAAATCTGCTGTTTTGAAAGCAAATGCCTTCCTTCTTTGGACTTTCACATTCACTTGTACTTTCAAAGATCCTGAAGCAAATGGACTAAATGAAAGAAACTAAATAATCTTTCCCTGTAATGGAAAATACATAATGAGAGGCAGCAGTTTCTAAGTCTGCTTCTAACCACAAAGATGATTGTGTTCCAGTATATTCCAGAGTTAGCAGTGAGATAATAGACAATACACTGAATCTTTAAGGTGAAGATGAATACATAGCTTTATCATTAGAAGAACAATAGGTATACCAAGCTGAACCTTGTGCTAGTAAATTTTATAGAATATTTACCCTCCTGAGTCTCTCTTTCAGTAGATTTTACTGCAGCCAAGAAAAAAAAAACCAACCTTATTAGATGAATATATTTTTAACTTAGCCATTCAAGCAAACCTGTCCCCTAATAATGAATGGAATATTACACTGACTGTGTGGAGCAGTCTCAAGTGCATGCATGACTTTTTTTGAAGAGTGTAACAGACATGTATCTAGAAATTTTGTATAATTATTTGAACAACAAGCTGAAGGGGAAACTTCCTATTCTGGTTTTTCTGATGCAGGGTTAAGGTTTTTTTCACATCAAAAAGGATTTCTTCGTGTGCAAATTGAACTGCAAGGTATTTTTCCTTCTTGAGGTGCAGGGTAATATTCAAATACTAGCTCTGTTTTAGTCTATGTTATTGTCTTTTGAGATGTGATATGGGTCTGACAATTGACTTTATTTAAAAAAACCAAAGTTTTAAAAATATTACCTATTTAAAAATTCCATGGTAATTCTTAGAAACTAAATGCCCAGAGAGGACTTACAGGTGTTCTTGCAAATGTAAAACAAGGATTTGCTTTCTATACACCAAGGCAGCAAAGTGTGACAAATATTAGACACTTAGGGGCAGCTCTGTAATGGTAGTTGGGTACCTTGGGGTTTTCTACCCTAGCAATACAGATTTGCAGGAGCTGAAGATTTGGCCACCAGTGTTTTACCAGCTCTGTGATTAAGATTTCTGGCTTCCTTTATACTTATTTCTGATCACCCAGTAGCAGGGGGAAGCCACTTGGTCCGATAGCTGCAAACATAACCAAACATTGTGCTTTACTTCTATGTTTCAGGCAAATGTTTAAATCGACATTTGCAAAACTTGGCTGGCTGCCGGTAGCAATGAGAGACAAATATCACTTACCAGATTATATTACACGTTCCATAAATGCCAGTCATCCCTTTACTCCAGTACAGTAAAGAAGTGGGATGAATCTGAAACCAAGAAACTTATTCTGCTTGTTTACATAATGCAATATATTGCTGTCTTACCCACAATTACAATGCTTACCCATGGAGTTCATATTTCCATTACAATAGAACCATAAAAACCATTGTAACTGTCCATTGCGGTGGCATATACTACAAACTTTTTTTTTTCTTCTCCATTCAATTACATGGGAAAATGTAGCTAGACCTAATATTAAAAATGCCTTCACACATTAACACATTGCAGCTTCACTAATAGGATGCATTGGAAGCTAATTCTAACTTTTAAAATAGTAAACACTATTAAATCATAAATATGGCATCTTTTGTATGGTACATATTGTATATAAATTATATAGCAATAGTCTGTTGGACTTCAGCAATTTCTTGACTCTTCTTTTTTTCGCTATGCTTCCTGAAATTTTTTACAACAGTTTATTTTGCAGTGGCTACAATAAATATCTCACCCACCTTCTACTGGATGTGAAGAACCAGATTCTTTGGTTTAAAATGGGACAGTCCTCAATGCTTACATGTGAGATGTCATTCCTAGGGGTGATCATGCTGACTTCACCAAATCTACTCCAAGTTGGTTATTGAGAATGGATGGCTCCAATTCTGTGCAGAAGAGGAGCACAAGATCTCATTTCTAAGTACTCAGAATAGGGCTTAAATACTGCAAAGAATCCTTTGCCCAGGGTGAACTTCATCCTAACACTAGGATGATAACAACCTAGTCTTAACTAGCTAGCTTTGTTTCACTCCTAATTCTGTGATTCAAATCCAGGAAAATGAGTGAAGTACAATTGATGGCTCAGTGAAACACACAATTCAAAAACCCAACTCATCAAAATCCTGTATCTCCCAGCACCTCATTAACGTTCTGGAATGACTTCTCCCCCTCACTTTTTTCCTGTGAATTAAACTGTCAAATTATTGATCCAACAGTTCATGATCAGTCTAAAAATACTGAAGAAAATAAGTTCTACATGGTTTATAAACAGAGTTATGGGTCATCTTGGATGACAGCAGTAGGCATTAGATTATGGGGTGTTTTTATTGCCACCTCTTTCTCCTGATTTTTCAGAAGGGGTCTGCTTTTGCTTAATCTCCTCATCCTACCAGCCTGCCTTCTGTTGTTCTCCCCACATACTGCTGAGCTGTTATTTGTAAAAGACAGCCGACATCTGTGCGGGTGGGACAAGTGGTCTGCCATACAGACCCTCATCAGTACTTGTGTGCCAGCCTGTAAGAGGACCCATCGCAGCAGCTATAGACAATCCTTTTTAACTGTGGAATAATATCTTTGGGGATGTGTGAGCATTAGGCTGGTAATGTTGTTTCCAGTAATAAACAAACAGGAAGCAAAGTCCTATTTGCTTGCTCCCAAGAGCCCCACCATCTGTCATCATGTATAGATTTTCAGACTCACTGGTTTGCTAATTAATCATATTGGGTGTGAGGGTAACTTGCATTTGGCATTTCTGCAAGGAAGTAAGGTAGAGGAGGAAAGTCACTCCAGCATCCCTGCCCTGATTAGCTTCATTACAAGGGACAGCTCATAAGAGATGGCGAGTTCCTCATGGCTGCTATTTCCCCTATCAAGAGAGCAGGTGGCGAGTGGGAAGGCAAGGACAGGCTGTGTATGGAGTTTCTACTTTGCCTGTCCTGAAAACATGAATCGGTGGTTATGAAAAGGAAAATGATCTGTGCCAGATAAAGGGCTAGTGGAGATAACATATCTCAGTATAACTTTGTGCTGCTCTTCGAAAGGTTTTGCTATAGCTCCACAGATACACCATGTCTGGGCTGAAAGACACGCCTGAAGAACAGCATACCTGACACAATGTCATTGGTAAATGACATTGCAGTAAATGCGGAAGGGAAAAGCTCTGTATTCCCAATGTGTGTTGTATATGGTACGATGAGCACATGCTGAAGAATGAAAAGCACATACTGCAGAATATAAAATGTCTCTGGCTGCACATAAACTGTATTTCAAGTGTTCTGTGAAACTGGCCTATTTTTATGAAACTCAGATATATTGACAGACAATATATAGGCAAAATGTGATTGCAGCAGTTCTAAAAATCATTTAAATGATGTAAAGTAGCAATATTTTTCACCAGTTATAAAATTATATTGGCTTCCTATAATTCATTTAATGGCAATTATACTAAAAATACTTCCACTTGAAGTAAGTATCTGTAAAAGCTTCGCAGAAGTGGGAATGTTTGCCAGATATTTGCTTACACAAGCTACACCTTCACAATGTAATCAAAGAAGCTGTTTTGCTATTAGTTCTGGTTGAATTTATAGCCTCCAATCTACTGGCAAGATGTGGATGAATAATGCCAGTGTCAAGGCGCTGTGAAGGCTCAGAAGGAACCTAAAATTCCTTATATTTCAAATTATTCTCCAAAGCTTTCAAAATTGGATTCAATTGGATGAATTCTTGGAAGGAGAAAGTCATAGCTTGTCTCCATTTGTAACTGGGCCAGGCATAAACTACAAGCTTTACTGCTGCTTCCTACACTGCTCAGGAATTCAAAAATATATCTGAATGATGAGCAGCTGAAGAGGTTTTGCCAGTACTGAAACTGTTATCTCTGCCTTGAATCATTTTTAATGTTTGACTGTGCAGAGATTCAGATGAGGAATCAAAGGGCTAGATTCCTCAGTCTGCTAAATTGAACCGGCTGTTGAATTGGCTGTTTCCCTGTAAATGGAATATATTTGGCCAGAAATGTCTTTGTAAGCTTCACATTTGTTAGTTGTGGTGCTTGTCACTGCTTTTCTGTAACTCCCCCTCTCCCAAGTCCCACCAAATCTGGGCTGCCCAGAGCTGAGCAGAAAGGATGTATAGGAGGCAGATGAGAGGGGGGAGACCGTGGAAAAAAATTCAGGATGGGAGGCTCAACCACAACTCCTTAGTGGCTGGTGTCTGGTGTTCGGTGCAGGCCAGGAGAACCAGCAGTGAGGTGGGAACAGCCTTCTTCAGCTCAGAAACTTGTGCTTTACCTGGTGTTTAGTCTCGTGTAGTGGAGATCAGAGTCAAACTCTTCTGCTGCTCTGTTTCAGACAGGCCGGCTGTACTGGTGAAAGACAGGGTGCCGGCTGCTCAGTGGGTATTGCAGCTTGGAGCTGCTGATGTCTGTGGAACTGTTGAAGGAGGGCATTTAGCTGTAGGGGTGTAAACTGGTAGTACCAATGTCTAACGTACAAACAGGTGCCAGTCAAGACAATAAAGCAAAGTTCCTGGAAAGTTTTGTGCTGTTACTGCCTTTGCCTGTGTGATTTGTTACGTGGGCTCTGGTAGTGGTTAAAACATTTCATGCTATGATAATCTGTCTCTTTTGGAACTTTATCCTCTCTTGCTTTTGCAGGTCTCTTCTTTGTCCTGGGTTGGAGAAGTAGAAAGTGGTTTTCACTTAGCGTGATGAGTCACTCCATTGTAATGTCAAAATCTGGGCATCTATGTGGAGCAAAATCGTTTATAAAATCCTGCAGAAACTACCTTGACTCAGATGATAAAAAGACATAATTATAATTATTACAAAAAAAGTACCTTCTATTTTAATACTTTCCCAGCCTGTTCAACTAAAGAATAGAAATACAGCTGTGAGCAAGAAAAATGGCTTAAAAGAATTCTAACACTATAAAAAGGGCAATTTTATATCAGTCTGGATTAACAAGGCTGCCTCGTTTATACCTACCACATGAAATTCTCTGAGTATAACTATTTAATTAATTGCACTAAATCATAGAAAAGTGTTTCTGACTTTCTAGGAAGCCATAGCTAAAATATCAGACACCAAACTTTCTTGCTTCACTCATTCCCCTTAGCATTAGTTCCCAATTCAAAGCAGTAGAGAAATGTTCTCTGCAATTAAAAAAAAAAAAAAAAAAGCAAGCTTCCTAAAATAAGCAAAGTTAAAATTAATAACTTGTGGTAATCTTTGTGATTCTTTTTCTCAGGGGTCTTTAACTCTGTGTCAGGCTACTTTTATGCAGTGTAATGCAGCCCTCTGTAGAGCTACCAAAGCAGAAAGCAGATGCTCTGAATCAATCAGCCATGTCATATTAGCTCAGACTGAGCACCTTGCTCTGCAACTTCTGCAGCTCAAGCTAGTGCATCTGTATGGCATCACGGTGTACTGTGTAGACACTGCATGGCTCGTTCAGAGCTAGCCCTGAGTATCTCCACATAGTACTGTCTGTGCTGTTTAGACATGCAAACTCATGGCCAAGTGCCTACAGGCAAATGCATTGCCAACTGCCAACCTGGGTGCTGGAGCAGATACAGAGGTAGTTTGCATGTGCAAAACTTCAGCCCAGTTCTGTGTCAGCCTCTGAATTCATCTTGATTCAGAGCCTTGCGGTGAACAGAGCTGTGGAACAATTAATCACGTTAGAGGATGGTGCTCCATCCCCTGCATGTGTTGCTTACAACATTTTTGTCACTTGAGAGTGGTCCAGCTTCCAGTTGCCAGCTACCATCCACTTGCATAGCAAAACACAGTTTCAACCCTTCCACTCTCATGGGTCTCCTAGAACTCTAAGTATACTAGAAAAGTATACTAGAAATGCTCCTTAATTCACTTTCCAAGGTTGAATCTACCCCCATTTTCCCAGGAATGATGCAGCCAGTTTTTGGCAGCCGCATTAATGATACTCAAAGTTACATTTTGTGTTAAAGATACTGGGTAACACTGTGGTGGACCAATAAATGAGTCCTTCAAAAGAAAAAAGGGCACTTTCAAACTCTTCATCTTGTTTTATGATAGGGAATCACAGCAAAGAGAAACATAATAAATTACTACTATATATAGTCATACTTGTCTGGAAAGTATATGGGGAGTCGTATAGGTTGGAAAAGACCCTTAAGATCATCAACCCCAACCTTAAACCTAACACTGCCAAGTCCTTAATTCACTGTAAAATCCCTAATAATAAGCTTGGTCATGAATATTAGTTGCAAGTTTTACAATAAAGGCTGTTGCAGGCCCTTTAATTTCATAGGTTGTGTCAGCATTCAGGAGAAACCAATTTACCAAATAGCATAAACAGAGAGCAGGATTTGGCATTCTGCATAAAACTTTCTGTATTGGTTCTGCATCATAAATGATCTGTGTGGCTTCTATAACCTAGGAATATGCTACCATAAAGGAAACTCTTGGCAGCACAGAGTAACGCTTGCTATTCTATGATTTGAAGGCATAAGGGACGTGCTGAAGGTGCACGTCTGTACTGCCTCTGCCAAAACATCCTCCAGACTTATTCCTAACTTCTGTAGAGGTTCATCGCCAAACATGGAAAGGTGGAAAGACATTGAAAGTTTGCTGCTACAGCAGTTACCAGGGACAAATAATCGAGTTCTGAATTTCTGGTTGCGCTTGATAAAACAGAATAAAATACCTGACTTGGTTTGGAGGGTGACTTGAAAACTTAACCCACTGCATTTAGGATAAAATAAGTTGGGCTCCTTGTCCAGAGTGTTTGTCAAACAGTGTTTAAACTTGGTTTAGACAGTGTTCCTTTGTTGGTAGACAGTTTTATTCTTCATATCTAACCTTGTGATGTCACCCAAACTTTGATCTTGATTGAAACTTCCTTAATTCCTCCACAGTGATTTCCACAGATGCTGGTCTATACATCATAAAACCATGTGGTTCATATTGCAAAAACATCAATTTTTTTTTCTTGTGGACTAACTTTCACTGTTGAATAAATTCTCTTCCAGCCACTAGTACTACTGTGTTGCACTGATAGTGGGTTTTTTTTTATTGTGGGATTGTTGAAATCATTTTCTAGAATACCTATCATTGCTTTTAATAGCAGACAGCTTTAGCTAGTGTAGTGGAACTAGAATTTTTCCCCTTGATGTCTGCACTTTCTAGCCCTTTGTTCACTGTGTAATAGATGGAAAGTAATAGAGAAGCACGCACTGACCATCAGAATATTACAGTCAGCTATGGCTTCAAATGTGTAGTTCACAGAATAAACAAGAATGTCAGCTAATTTAATATCTGCCAATTTCCCTTGAATTCTATGGGATAGTTGCTTAGGGATCATATAATGTCTGCAGTTAAGCTCTCGTATCATTACCGAACTTGGTGTATGGGAGTACCTGGCTATTAACAAAGGGGAATAAAGGCAAGGCCAAACAAGCTGTGTTATTCAGTTGAGTCAGTTCAGCTCTATCTAGCCATGCTAGCTCACTTGTCTCATTCCAAATGCAGCATATGTGCTGGGAGTTTGCTACTAAGGATGAAATGTGATGTTGGGAGAGATTCTTTAAGGCAGAAAGAAGAAAGACTCATTAGGAGTTAATGCAGATGAGGAAGTGAGGTGGTTAGAGCTCAGTTGTCAAGTGCCAATAGCAAAGCCACATGGCATATATTTTGTGATGAGAAAGTCTGGATTTAAATTAAGGAACACTGGTATTCAATATGATGCATTTATTGAAACAAATTTGCTAGCATAATTATGTATGATGTTGATAAAAAGCAGCTCTTGCCAACCAACAGCTTAGGTGTAAGTAGAGCTACTCGTTCCAAACTTTCAGATGGATCTGCTTTGGCTGTGCAGATCACCATGCCTTTTGAATACTTCCAATGTCATAGACTTTTAGGAATCCTGCACCTGGAGCAAGGACCATGAGAGGCTGCTGGGGAATCTACATTTATCTAGCTGTCTAATACTGTCAGTGCAATAATTTTTTCTCATAAATGTTTATGGTGTTTGGCAGTTCTCTACTCTACGTGGAAACTGTATGGCATGGGAGGTACAAATTAGATGAATATACAAAAGGAGATGAAAGAGATGAGAACTGCTTTTAATCTTCTCATGCCAAAGTAAATTACCAACTGACCCAAATGCTGTTTTGATCTACTTTAGTCTCCTGCAATGGTCTGTGGGATGGGTGAGCTTTTTGGATGCAAACCCATCACTACAGACAGCATAGACACAAATGCCACTGCTATTGGAAAGGCAAAGGACTGGAACTTGAACAGACCAAAACTTTAAATTTGGGGTTTAAAGAGAGCTAAGATCTGCCATGAGAACATGTTTTCCATCTCTTTTGCCCTGTCCTCAGAACTATGTCTCTTGGATTTGTAAATTTGGGAATTTTGTTGTTGGAAAAAAATCATTTTGCATATGTCAGCACATTCTATAAGCTCTAACGTGCCAGAAAACAGTAAAGTGCTGTACATATACAGGAGGGATGAGAGAAACTGGGAGACCTCAGGCATGGTTTCATGTGGGGGAAGTGCGGTTGCTCTTGACAACAGCAGACTGTTGGGTTCTTACTTAGCTCTGCCCCTAGGACTCACCTAAAATGTTCACATACCTTGTTTCAAAGCAGTTTCTGATCATGTTACAAATTTCCCACCTTGTCTGTTGTAGCTTCTGTAGCTGGCCTGGATGTAGCTTCTGAGATATTTCAAGACTGCCCTACTTGCAGGAAATGGTGTAGGAACTGTTTCCCAGGGAGAAGTTAAACACTGTTTTTTCTAAGGCAAAAAGTGTCTACTTACAGTACAGAAGTACTCACTGGACGGGACTTTGTTCAGCTTCTTCAGGTGTGGCTGAAACTCATCTGCTGCCCAGCACCTTGAGGTTTATAAGCCAGCCACAATAGCAGACCTACAGCGACCATATGTGGACTTTTCAGGCATGTCATTGGCTAGGCATGCTATATCTTAGTCAGAATACTTGGTTAATATAAAATGCTGAAAGGAGAATACCCAGGGCTGGCTCAGTTTTTTAGTGTTGCGGGCAAAGCATGTTTTTGGTGCCCCAAGGACAAGAACAAAATAATCTGCAGAGGCAAACTGTCAGATTTTTGGGTCCTCCCCATTCCAGGCTTGCCCTCTGCTTTGCATTTTTTCCCTGGAGCAAATGCAGTCTCTATCTCTGTAGAGGGACTGAGTAAAGCTGACAGCCTTGCTAGGGTCCTTTCTCATCACAGGAATCGGCAGGAGATGGGTAATTGCTGCTTACAGATACCTTGCAAATTGTTCAATCCCACTGGATTTCAGTGGCGACTTATTACTTCACTGCACCTACTTGTTGCACTAGGAAGAGAGGATGGGGAGGCAGATGTAGGCTGGATGTAAAGGGACACGTTAAAATGCATGCATCTTAGAGACAGGCCTCCCCTTCTGCATCACCATCAGAACAGCATTGAAAAGACAACTGGGAAATAAGGTCAGTTCCTCAAATACCCAAAGTTATGCTGACTTATATCACTGATCTTTTTCAGTAAGGATAAGCTTTACTTGTTCAGAGAGGAACAGGTGACTTATCCACTCTAGAAGCAGATTGCTTAAAAGGTAGATAAANATACAATGAAATTTCAGTCTTTAACATTGCCTGCAATAAAATTATGCTTGGTTCCTGTCCTTTTCTGAATGTGTTGCTGACTTTGATATGATTATGTAATCTGTGCATTTCAGTGCTCAGATATAATTTGTTCCATTAATCTGTTATGTATTTCAACTGATGAGTGTGTTTGTGGATTCTTGAGCCAGCCCTAGAGCACCTGTGAAAGCCAGTATGAGATTTCTACTGTAAACTATATTCTTGTAATTCTCAACTTCTTAGTAGTCCTGTCAAGATCATGCAGGTTGAGCCTTGCAAGGTTGAAATGACAGACATCAGCGAAGGAAATCAGCCACATTGATGTAACAAACCAAATGAGATTGATACAAGCCATAGTATTGCTAGGATTCTCATTTTCAGAAAAAGTTAGCTGCGACATCTCTGGTGGTTTTCTGAAGAAAACCCCATTTTCTGTCCTTTGTCTTGTACAAAGTACTTCATACTTTAAAAAAAAAAAAAAATTCTCTTTTTTTCAGTGGATCTCTGATTCCATAAAGCTAATTTCTGTCAAGAAAGCCGAGCTCCATATCAGTCCAAAGATTAATTGCCCTATGCTGTTTCAGGTTTATATGTGATATTTTAAAAGTCAAATGCTGCTGGAAATAACGAGTGGATTGTTGTTATTATTAACCTTTTTTTAAGAAGCAAAAAATATCTAAATTTCTCCAGCAACAAAAAGCTCGATTCTGACCTTATGCAAACTTAACATCAGCATCATGTCAGTAGATTTCTGTTCTGTGCATCAGGAATAATTCCAGTGTTACTTAAAGTCCACAGTATTGCATTCCGGATAGCAGTTTGCCCCTGTGTAAAATGTGAATGAACCAGAATAACACTTTAATGTCTCTCCAAATTCCCTTTGTTGAAATCACTGTAGCACATATAGAGATATCCTAGGAGAAAATCAAGCCTAATAAAATTGTGCTTGTGTAAATATCATGCAAGTGTGGAAATACTTAAGTTTAAAGCTAAATAATTTTCCTTTTGTGCCTGTTCAGCTATATGCAGTTTGTTTTTTTTTCTTTGGGGGGTTGGTAATGAATATGTTTTTCTGGAAAGGAAACTATTATAGAGTGCTCAACCTGACTGTGACAATCCACACAAGCAACCTATTTACCCACTGACAGGAAGACATAATTTTCAATAGTGAATATCCCTTAAGGATAGAAAAACAACATTAAACATTACCCAAAGTAGGTGCCTGACCATTGAAATCATGCAGACTAAAGCAGCCTGGATGAAGACGTATATGTCAAAAGAATTTGACTGTCTTCTTTCTGAAAAGGAAATGACTGGTATTAGACAGACACTGAATATCTTCAGTGCACCCAACTTCTCAACAGACAGAGGAGGAACTGGCTGAGAAGTACTGTTCATGTTTGGGGTTGGTGGCTGGGGTTTGGTTTTTTTTGAGGGGGGAGGTTTTGGGTTTGGGGGTGGTTTGGGGTTTTTTTTTTTTGGTTTGGTATTTTTGTTGGGTTTTTTTCAGGTGTATTTGATGCAGGACAGTGGTATCCTCCAGACTATTTTATACCGCCTTGAACTTTTAATAGTTGCTCTGTCTAAATGATGATTGGCTGCTCTAGTAGCCGACTGGGATGTAGAGATGTCAGCTATGAATCCTTGCTGCTAGGTCTATCCCTCTCCTTCTATGAGAGGGAAAGGATACCTGTGTGTTACCCCAGGGGGAATCTTCAGTGAGCTGGTTAGGTCAACTTTTCAGCTGCTATTTAAGGTGCCAAGCTGACCCGTGCTTTCTAACAAAGACTGCAACAGCTCAACATGTGACATTCTGAAGTCAAGTCATAAGCTAAACAAACTGGCAGAGGTTTTTATCCGCATAGTTGACTGATAGTGGGAGACAAGTTCCTTTTGCCCTGGTTTCAGCTGGAATAAAGCTAATTTTCTTCTTAGTAGTTGGTATAGTGCTGTGTTTTGGATTTAGGATGAGAAGAATGTTGATAGCACACTGATGTTTTAATTGTTGCTGAGCAGGGTTTATACTTAGTCAAGGACTGTCCAGTTTTTCATACTCCCCTGCCAGCAGAGGCTGGGAGTGCACAAGAAACTGGCAGGGGACACAGCAAGGACAGCTGACCCAAACGAGCATTCTGTACCATATTACATCATGCCCAGTACATAAACTGGGGGGAGCTGGCTGGGGGCACGACAGCTCAGGGATTGGCTGGGCATCAGTCAGTGGGTGGTGAGCAATTGTATTGTACATCACTTTTTTTGTATATTCTATTATTATTAATTTTCCCTTCCTTTTCTGGCCTATTAAACTGTCTTTATCTCAACCCACAAGTTTTACTACTTCCGCCCCTCACCCCCAGATTCTCTCCCCCATCCCATAGAGCGAGGGAGTGAGCAAGTGGCTGCGTGGTGCTAAACTGCCAGCGGGGGTTAAACCACGACATCTTTCTAAAGAGCTTTTGGTTAGATCACAGAAAGGTAAATATCACTGTGCCTATTCCAGAGGTTTGGGACTAAAGTGCAAAGAAATTTATTTGTCCAAGGGTTTCCAAAGAAGGCTGTTACACAGACGGGAATTAAACCATGTGTTCTGCATCTGTCAAAAATGCCAACTATGCAACTGTTTTCCAGTTTGTTCTCTCTCTCTCTCTTTTTTTTTTTTTTTTTTTTTTTTTNTTTTTTTTTTAACATCATGACAGTTATTACTCTCCTGAATGATGGCTGCGTTGTCATAAGTTCCCAGGTTGGAACTCTCTGACATTGTCTGTTATCCAGCATCTCTCCTACTCTTTTCTCTGGCAAGTCATCTATCTTTTAGCAGACAGGTCAAGAGCCGTTCTGAAATTGTCACATGCCACATTCAGTCAAGAGACTGATATTTTTCTTTTTCTTTCCAGAAGATAGAGGGAGAGCACATGTGACATTTTCTTGTCCAGACAAACTTACAATTACTTCATGTGTCTACCTTTAAAAATCGGTTACTCTCATTCCTCTCTCATCTCTGAAATATTAATGTACCTTTGAGCTAGTGATAATCTTAAGGAGCCTCCTGTGATGAGAGTGGGGATAAGTGAATTCTGTGCCAACCTCACCTTTTGTGATCTCACTTTTTCGGCTCTGAGTAACAGAACTTCATTTTCATTGCTAGTATAGCTTCAGGGCTACTTTTCCAGAGCTTCTTACCCATTTCCTTCCAGTCCAGTGCATGCTTCTCTTAATTATCATCCTGTGTAGCAGTAACACGGAACACAAAAATAGCTTCTCTAAGCCTTGGCACACTATTGCCATGAAAGAAGGGAGGTTGTGTGATGGCAGCTGTTGTATTGGGTTAATAATGCATGCTGTAAACCACATCTCTACTGGTCAGTTTGGTTTCACAGTTAGGGGCTAAGCAAGCGATAGCAGAGCTTTATAGATCGCCTTTACAAATGGCATCAGGAGAGCTCTCTTAGGGAGGATTTGTGAACTGTGCTACATGTGCATAAGAAATCTTACTATCCATCTCCATTGGATCTTACGTGGGCTGTCCAGACTGGGGGTGCTTTGGGGTACAGTATGATCTGATGGTTACAGGAGGAAAACAGGCTTTGACTGCAGACCGGCAGGACCCAAAGTATCCTGTGAACTCGTTGGTTTCCTCAAAGCAGGCTGCCAAGGACTGAAGGAACAGTGGCGAATGTGAGTGAATAAAATACAGCTAGAGAGAGGGTATGATAATCTGCTGCTAGTATAGATATGGAGTAGATTAAAGAACCATAGAGAAAACGGGGAGAAAACTGTACTTCACAAAAGTCTGTAAGTCACAATGGCTGTTTAATCAGCTGCACCAGGAGAGACAGCCCCAGGGACCCTTGGTAGGAGGGCAGCCAGAACCCTTGTATTCTCTTTCTCCTGGAAAGCCTGAACTAGCCCAGAGTTCAGGGTGTTCAAACAGTTGTCTCTATCCTGTACCAGGTGATGTTNAGCTCTTAAGCCAGTAGAATAGAAAGTCTTTCTGGCAAAAAAAAAAAAAAAAAAAAAAAAGCTCCTCTCTGTCTGCCTGACATTAAAAATCCAAAGGCAAATGGAGTAGTCAGAGGCTACAGAGAGTGATGGTGCCTGCCTCAACAGCAGTTATACTTCAAAAGGTCCTCTAAGAACCAGCACACTCAGAGATACGAGTCCTCCAAGAAACCAACTACTGTTGTGCTACTTTGAGCATGCTCTCACAGGCAGTAATGTCAGCAGGCAGCTATTTTGTCCTTGGAGCTAATTCTCCCACATTGCTTTCTGTAGTACTGTAGACACAGTGCCCCTTGGTGTGGAGCAGTCTTGGGCTATGTCACACCCTGCACCTATCCCTACAGACCTTCTGTTCTTTATATCCTTAGACAAAGGCAATTATACCAATGATACAGCTATATTGAGTATCCTAGAGTAATAGCGAATGTTTTAATTATTCAGGTGGAATCAGGCCATCTTCAGAAAGGTTTGTAGAAAAATAAGTGACAGCATAATTTGACCCTGAATTCCAATATAATATAAATATCAATTCTATAGAATAGTATCTAGTTTTCAGTGGGAGACAGGTATTTAACATGGGGGAATGGGAAACTTTTTCATGCTCTGAGGAATTAGTTTAACAGGAAACAATCTCAGTCTGGCTCTGACCCCTTCGAGGTAGCCTGTAGCCCCTCTTGCTGCCTAGGGCTAAACCACTCTCAGGGCGTTCCAGTCAGTTCACAACACTTGTACTTCATCTCACTGTCACTACCTGAAATATTAAACTCTGTCTCAAATACTGGCATGCTGTTTCGCTCCTGTTTTGTATAAGTAAACCCAAGAACTCCTACTGAAAAAAGAGCACTCTGATGGGAATCTGTGTTTGGTTTCAAAGCTCAGTAATATTGTCCAAAGGTTTCGTTGCTGCAATGCAGTTACCAGTGTGTAACACAGTGATGTTTGATGCAAGAATCAATGCCCACCAGTAGCTATTAGATAAAACATTTTATTGAAATAGACATGATGACTCAAAAACATCAGTAGACACTACCTGATGAAAAAAAGACTGAATGCTACTACGGCCAATTTAGGTTCACAATAGCAGGACCTTCCACCGACACCTTCTCTTGATCTGTCTAAAGACAAGGGAGATAATAACTCTGCACTCACAAGCCATGATGCTGTTAAGTGCCAGCTGTCTCTGTTTCTGGTGTCCCAAGAGGGTTGGAGCAGAGAGGAAAAAGGACCATGGCCCTTCTTCTGTACTGATGACTTGCTGTATATAATCCAGGCACAAGGTGTCTCTGTGGGCTCTCCAGAAATTCTAGATTAAAAAAAAAAAAAGACAAATCTGTAGCTCAAGCTGTGTGGGAAGCCTGTCAGCTTGTGTTTGTCGTTTTGTTTGTTTTCTTTAACAAATGTTTCCTGTGTTAAACAGGCTGATACATTACATTTTATAACATCCCTGCTGCCCCACTCCATGGCAAAGGAGACACATCCATGAAGTGAGTGTAGTAAAGGACTTGCATGTGATATAGACTGTGATTGCAGAGAGTTTAGGAAAGAGGTCCTCCGAGTTTAGGTAGCATGATTAGATAATAAAGCATTTCATCCTCTAATTTCTGCATTTAGAAAGACATTCGAATTGCCTAATACTAAGTGTTTAGGACATCAATAAATACAGTGTTCATTGTAGCTGAGTCAATACAACTGAAGAAACCTCAAGGTCTGAAATTTCCTAGATTCTGAATACTTCATTTGGCACCTTAAAAGATCAATTTAAAATTAATTCTGGTATGTAATATTCTTTAGAAATGTATTTGTTTCAAATAATAAATCCGTAGGACTTCTTTTTAACCTTAAAAATCTGCTACAAGCATGTGTTTTGCTAAAGCATTTAGTAATTTCCAAGAAAAGATTGTAAAAGAGTAACTTGTGAACTGGTGTTTCACCTCTTTGATCTCAGATCAATATCTTTGCTTTCTAGGTTTGATGATGACCCCTTTGGACATCCTGGTTATTAAAACCCACTCACGTTAACTAAAGCTGTGTTCAGTCATGCTCAATGGAGCAAGTCATAGTTTCATACCAGGCACAAAGTGGCTTTAAGTCACTGACTCTTAGGCTCACTTCCACCTCAAAGTCTCTTGCCTGCCAAAAATGTAACAGACTAATGGACATTCGCACCCACATCTTTTCAGCACAAATGGAGGAAGCCCATCAAATCTTGCTAAAGTAATACCATTGCATCATACACAACAAAAGTCAGTATCTCTGCAAGACTCTCGCTTAAATCCTTGAGAGTTTGATTGAAAAATACGAATTTCTAGTTGCTTGAAAATCCACCAAATTTGGAGAAAATGTGTCTTCATGTGAAGCTCATTCAGACTGCAGATTCTTTTGTAAGATGATGGTTTTTAGAGCATAGCATTAAATTTTTATACAGTAGGCAAACTAACAATGATTATGTGGAGTAATTGTGTTAGACTGTGCTGGAAAAATAATCTCCTCATGAATAATACATGTGATTACTAAAAGGTGCACATTTTTAATTCAGTTGTCCATCATCATCTTGATACTGCTTACTTAGCCTTGCTTTCCAGGTAATACATTTTTATTTTTGTAATCACAGTGTTAGTAAATCTGCAAACAGTGGTTGGACTCCTACTTCCATACTGGAACAGGGACAGTTCTCTTTAAAATCACTTACTCGGTGGAATCTGTAGATGTACAATACCATACTGATACAAACTGCTCCCTCTGGGGCTGAAGAAAGTAAATAAGATACAGGAAAAAATGACCTCATGGAATTAAATACTTAATCCTTTATCTTTGCTGGGGATTTGACCTAATACTGTTGAAATCAAGAGATTCTCTCTCATTGACTTCATTGGATCTCATGTCTCTAGTCTTGTTTTGCAGCCTTCTTGTTAATGGTAGGATTGATAACTTTTCCACTTGGGGCATTGTGTGGTAGGACTTGATGCCAATCAGCAAAAAACCTGTGACCATAAAAACCTAACTTGTTCTATAAATTGCAAATATATTGTTAGAACTGTACAGGGAACATGAATTTTTTGTCTTCCCACCCCCCAAAAATGTTGTTAGTTAGACTTTTGATGTGTGGTTTGAGTAGATAGGTGAAAATGGGGGGTACACTTGTTAAAGAACTGGCCCTAGATGTTCTCAAGGCATCAGCAGCAAAACAGATATACAGAGGAGCAGAAGTATCTCCCTCTCCTAGTTAGACCAGAAACTAAGAGGGGGAGTGGGGAGTGGAATTTGAATGAACTAATTTGGGAAACAGGTTGAAAAACTGCCAAATTTGTGAGAACAGCTAATGTGGTAGAAATATCAACTGGTGTTTAAGCAGGGATTTCTGTCAATTGGGGTCCTGGTAATCAGGAAAAATACCCACAGGAAAACTTAAATTACAGTGGCCAACTTTCTCCCTTCTGCAGATTTCCCAAAGACTTATTACAACATCTGATAGGCTCTTCTAGTGTTGTACAATAGGTTAGGAACTGATTTAGTTGCTTGTAAATTATGAAATGCAGTGTTTTACTATTAATCAATAGAGTTTAGAGTAATAAATCTTTCAGAGTCAAACATGCACATTCTATTGCCTGATTTAATGAGACAAAGGAAGTTTTCTTATTTGAACTTTCTGTAGAAAGAGAAGGCTTTGTACAACACTTACCAAGCATTCTGTTACAGACCCATTCTTGAATTTGTATAAATTTCTAAGGTTTTACAGCAGACATATTTCCTTTGTGATAGTTTACAGAGAGATAGGAACAGAGGATGAACACAGGTATAACACACTGTAGAAGTTCAGCTTCAGGAGAGTACGTACGACACTGGCTTAAGGATGACTACATCCTATTTTGGGGCATTGTAGCCCAAAGTGTGTGCTTATGTCATTTGGGAATATCACGTGTAAAATGCCTGTGTTCTATGCAAAATGCCTCTACAGATAAGTAAAACAAGATTTTGGTTATC
>VYZV01038478.1:51092-67942 GCA_013401275.1 Pandion haliaetus | reverse complement strand
CTTGCAGAAGTGTAGTTTTGCTTCAAGACACTTTTCTGTCCCAGCAGTAGAAACTGAGTATCTGCTATGCTATTAATGTCAGAGAACAGGGTTTCCTGCAACAGTTTTCATTAAAAATATAATGCCCATACAGAGTATCTGCTATGCTATTAATGTCAGAGAACAGGGTTTCCTGCAACAGTTTTCATTAAAAATATAATGCCCATACAGAGTATATCATAGGCTGGAGTGAAACATTAGATTCTCTGATTTGCCTGATGTGAAGCACCATTCAAGAGTAACTAAATTCACCCCAGTCTCTGCCAGTAAATGAGAACACTTCTACAGCCTCTGAGTCTTTAAGTCTGCACTTATTGACTGCCTTCTTTAACTGCTGAGTGCTTTGAACAGTTAAGAGGAAGCAAGCAAGGCAGACAAGGGGCAGGCATAAAGGGGGCTTTATAAGCTATTTTTAAGACCTTCAATTCAGATGCTGCACTGTGCCCCAAACGTTGCAGCTAAAAGCTATTTCCATTTTCTGCAGACAGCCCTAAGAGACCATCAAAAGCAAAGGGTTGTTTGGCAACTTCTTCCTTCTGAAGGTCCTAATTATACAGACCTTTGTGCTACCAGGCTGCAGCAAGACTATCCCTTGATCTTCCCCTATTAAAAAAAATTACACTGCAAGAGAGAAGATGTGTGTGGTGAAGTATCAGACAGCATTCTATCTGAGTTTTGGAGAGTAAGAGGGAGCATACTCCCAAATTTTTTCATGATTTGTGTGCTTCAGGCAGTGACTTTTGTCTCAATGTGCAAACTTTACATTGCATTTTAGCATGTGACTTTAAAAATGCTACTCAGGGAGATTAGCCAGTCTAGTAAAAAAAATTCCATGCAAAGCATAGCCTATATTTCTTGCCTGATTCAGTCTTTTGAATCACAGCAGGTGGTAAGAAATAATAAGAAACTGCTTTATTGTAGTTGTGAATATATCTTTGCACCTTTCCAATGAAATCATGAAACTGTTCTTGTTACTGTTGTTAGTAAAACTCCCAAACAGAATGGCTAAAACCAGATTTTTTTCCCACAACTCTTAGCAGTTTTGTCTGTACTTAAATATATATTGCATAAAATAGTTTGCCTAATTTACAGGCAATTTCAACTCTATAACATTTAACATATCCGTCTTGAAAACAGTTTTATTTAAACTTTTTTTTTAAATTGTAAATTGTTTTCAAATAAATTTGAATTTATTAATACTTAATTTGAAATAAATTAAAAAAAACCTAAAATTTGTTACCTACAATTAGGCTTCTGCAAAATATTATAAAATGCATTAGATTCTTCTCTAAAAAAAAAAACTTGTTAGCAAGAAGTAAAGTGTCTTTCATTAGTTCATATCAATATTGTACCCTTTATGACCACAGACGTGTGTGCTTTGTATACTACCTATACACATACACACACACATTCATATACACACACATATATATATATAATATAACCATTTACTTGAGGAGTTAAATATCGCAAAACAGCCATTAGAGGAAGGATATACTTTGGAATTTTGTTTATTTGTTTCTGCTTTGTTTTTCTTGAAGGGGCACAGCCTTCAATACTTTTTCTACTTCTAGAAAACTTGTTCGTTGCTGACAGTTGGGCTATAACTATATTTCATAAAACCTAAAGCTCCCAAGTTGCTGGAAATAAATTGATTTTGTGAAAATATGCGACACACAGGTTTTCAATATGGGTCCTGAACAGCCTGTCCCTAAAGTAGTTATTTCCATTTACACCCCTGACCTGCTGGTGTCTTCAGTGGTGCTGTAGTTTTTCATGTACTTCAAAAGCCACAGATCTGTTTCCATCCTTCTTAATTTAATATAAACTGCACATGCTTCTATCAGTAAGGACTTTCATTTTTATACTTCTTCGATTTCACGACACCAATGGTTCTATATTTCACAGTGTAGGGAGCAGAATGAAATTACACTGCTCTCAGACTTCAGCAATATCTGGTTTATGTGATTCAGGACCTCCACACAAAGAAGAGGTCACTCTCAATATTTCCATAAATGGCTCTTTCTGGAGGAGTATGTACGGTAAGTCTGAGAAAGTGTGATTGTTTGTTGTGTATAAAGTGGGGCAAAAGCCCCACATGCTTCTGTGAGAGTAGTAAAATGCAGCTGCATAATCCAACACACAATTATTTTGTTTTGACATAATTCTACAGAGGTCAGAAAGATTTAAATAAGAGTTCCTAATTTTTTTGCCATCAGCTGTCTTGTATCTCACTATGGCAGTCTCTGCCAGACGGATTTCAGCTTTTAAAAAGCCTCTTCCTTTTACACTTGAGATCAGAAGCTGGCCTTATGTCTATATATGTTCCAGTAAATGACTGTTGCTATACAGAATTTGAACTATCAGATTAAATTTAGAAAACTGTTTTTGTGTACCTAAGGAAATTGATATTTGTTCTGAATATTTTAAATACTTATTCAGTGTGTACTTTCTCAGCTCAGGTAATACCTCAAGAGTCTTTACTGTAATTGGTTCACTACAGAACTGTGATTTCTATTGTTTCAATGCCTGCAATTCTTATAGGTATTGCTGTCCTCACTCCAGCCGTCGAACCGTTGTAATTCTGACAAATGACTTATTTCTCTCAGTAGACTGATTCATGTGATGATTCTTCCACTACAGTGACAAAATAAACAGAGAGCACAATACACAATAAGAAAAATATTGTAACAAATATTGGTAGGAAACTATCTGAAGGAGTGGTCATTATAATCTCTTCTGGATGATGGAATGTATAACTAGAGGGTCAGGTTCTGTCAGCGAGTGTAGCTAAAGGTAGAGGTTAACAGAGTTTCTTCAAACAATATCCGTTTCGTCGCGTTATTGACAACTCATGTTTAAAAGAATCACTATGTATTTCTCTGACTGCAAGGCTGAAATAACAACAATAAAAAATATTGGTTACTGGTTGCTTTAATGGGATGATAACCTCTGGCAAAATGACAGAGCAGAAGAATTACAGCTCACCTCGCCCTTTGAAAATCTCCATCATGTAGCTTATGTTTCATGTTTATGTATCTGCATTTCTTTCTGGATATTTTAAAATTGTGTACGAGAGAGTATCATGTTTGGCTAGTGGTCAGTTAGAAGATTCAATAGCCATTGATACTCTCTGTAAAATTATAAAAACATGGTCATACAATTTTTATTCAAGGGAAAATCAAGCTTTGGGGTTGTTTCCGTAACTGAAAAATATAAAATGTGGTGCGTAGTGAAATACAGCTGATTTCCAGTGCCTTGAAACCATGAGAGCGCTTCAGAACACAGATCAGATACTGCACATTTAAGAAATTCTGAATTTGTTTCTGCCATTTTGTGACCAACATTTTGTTTGAATACACACATAAAGGGAGGAAGTAAAAAAAAAATAAAGGAATTACTTTAAAGGGATAACAATCTGAGATGGTGACAATATTTTTAAAAGTTTTTTAACTTTTTAAATTTTAGAGTTTTATTTAAAATGTCAAAACAGGTATGTCAATAACTCATGTGTAACCTGCATACTGTTATTTACTGAAGACAAAAGGATTACCTTTGGAATGCAAAAATATATCAAGCTAGCAAGTGCACAGAATACCAAAGAATGCAACCAACTAAATTTGTTACAAGTAATAAAGTATCAGCTCTTCAGCACAGTGAATTGTCTTTCTGAGCTTTATTGTTTTAAAGCAATCAATTCTAGGATTTCTATAATGAGTTGAAAACCCAACTATAGCAAAAAGTGTTACTCTTACGGTTATATTTATACAGTTCTGTGACTTTGTATATTTGTTTTGCAGAATGAGTGTGTAGATCCTAAAGCCATTTCTGGTTTACTTTCAGAAAGAATTCAGTTATCATCAAACATTACCATATTTTTATTATATAAATAAGATATCATTTGATTTTAAATGAATACGAGTTAGTTCTTTTCAGTCTTATATTCTAACGTTATTGTAAAACTTGCTTTTACACAGCAAAACCCTTTTTGTTTCAGTGTGGCTTAACTCTTATAAGGCCTAAATGCATGTTTACTCATGGAAGGGATGTCCACAAACAGGTGATTTCATGAGCTCTGCACATTGTTGAATTGGAGAACAAGGGAACATTTAGTTTCATGACCAGAAACCCTAATTATTTTTTGGTTAACTTCCAAAGGAGGTCAGTATTCATGGTAATTATATGTCATTTTTTTAAACAACTCAGGTCTGTCTGCCTATCCCATTTTATCTTCCACTGGTACAAGTTCCTTAGACTGAATGCAATTGCTTTTCCTACCTATCACTTGAGCACTCTCAGCCTTACTATCATTTGTTACAGGTTGATAGTGGAAATGTGAAGAACTTGGATGAGCTGGGTTAGAAAAAACAGAACCTGCTGTAGAAAGTAGTTTCATGATTTTGGATTTAAATGAGCAGAAAACACACTTCTGAAGAAATTCTGTATCAGTTATCTATATAGATTTTTAATATTCTATAATTCTATTAGTAGCAAGTGCAAGGTATATCGCAACAGCTGCCTGAAGAAACTTCTATTCCTGAATAATAGAAGAAAGATATTTACTTGTCTGCTAATATCTGAACCCTTTTTTTTTTCCTGACAGCTACTTTGTTCAGAAAATGAAATTGCTGACCTCAATCATACTTTAAGGCTTAGATGTCTTTCCAGCAAGATGTGATTGACTTAAACACAATGTTTATCAAGATACTGATTATCTTCATCACATTTCATTTTTTTATCCATAGTATTATTATAAAACTGAAGATCTAGTTGCCACAGTTTACTTTGTGTTATATGAGTATCTGTACCTGTAAAAGTATTTTGTTAAGGAAAAAGCTAACCAAACATGATGAAGAGAACTGGAATTGGAAGGTACTGAGAAAATTTACTGTACTAGTGGACATTTGTTTTATGTCTAATTATCTAATTTCATTTAGGTTCAGAAAGAACTGAAGAGAGTGAAATATATTTTTGTTATCAAGTAGAAAAAAGGCCTTCAACACTGAATCAGATTTCTTCAGAATTTTTATAGAAAATAAATAAACAAGCCTGTTCTTATTGCATATAACAACTTTCTTTTTTATGAAAAAATTTAAAACATCCCTGTTTGTTACTTCAACCTTCATGTAAGGCAGCAAAACTTTTATTGTCCCCATTTGAAAAACCTCTGAAATGAGTCATTGCCCAAGGTGGGTCAAAGAGTTCAGGGCAGAAGCAGGAGGATCCATCCCAAAGTTGCCTGCTGTCGTCATCAGAACATATCTCTGCCAGGGTCTGTACAGGCTTCGATATGTTTTCCATCCCAATTTCTTGTTTCTCATACAAAGTTACATACACAGCAAAATTAGTACTGCAACAAATTTGTATTGGTTTGTCAGCTGCTCTGTAATTCTATAGTATTCTGCTGAAAACAAACCTGTAACCTCTTAACACTAATAATGTATTACCTGAAAGATTTATGAGTTTTACTGAAAGGAGATTAAATTATAATTAACTTTTTACTAACTGAAGTGAAGCTGGAAAGACTGAACACAGTATTCTGATGTGGTAAACTTTCCCCTTTCTTAAACTCTGTTCCAATCATTCCCAAAGGAGTGTTAAAAAAAAAAAGATGCTGCTGGGTAGGGTCATGAAGAATGGAAGCGAGGCACCAGTTCCAGTTGTTCTTCAAAATCTTGTGCTACTAAGTTTTCAATAGGAAATGTGCATAAAGGAGAAATTATTGTTTTGGTTGTAGCTGGAAAGCTCGCAGTTGAAGAAGCATTTATGTCTCCTGGATTTCTTTATTTTTTCTTTTAGGGTTTGAAGATTCTTAATGATGATATTTACTTAGCTTTCATATCAATATCTCTATCTCTTGATAATGCTTCACTTGACTGATAGTGTTTCTTTCTCTCAATGCAAAGAGTTGTATGAGGTTTGCTAGGGTTTAGGCTATAACCCTTGGGACTGCAGGCTTAGATTTCAGGTTTAGTACCATAAATCTCTCTTTTGGTTATTGAATGTCTATTGAGGAAAAGTTATGAAAAATTGCACATATAAAAAAAAATTCATGAAATAGGTGTTGCTTTATCTGTCAGAATGTGCAATAGAGTACCTAGCGGTTGGCTGTAATGTTCACATTTTGTGGTTAGGATGTAACAGCTTGTCATTATCTCAGAAAAAAACTGCTCGGTTCCCATAGTTTAAACCAAATCAGGACAGAAGTGGTTTATTGATTTATTAACAACACATAATTAACTGTCAATCACTGAACTATACGTTCAGGATGAGTATCAGTAATTCAACAGAAACACAGTGTTAGTTAGCCACTTAAAAAATGTTAATACAGCTACGAATTTCTAAGCATATTTCTATAGCTGACCCCAAACAGTTCTAATCCCACACATATTCATGCAGTGACAGTTGGGCTACCAGCACGCCCTTTTCTCTAGGGGATAGTGCAGGTTCCCTGAATGCACACCCCTCCTGTGAGAGGTGTGGGTACTCCAGTTCCGTGTGTTCCCCTGCTGCTTCCTACCACCTGCTCACAAGCAAGGGAGCACTCCACATGTTCCAACACATGCAGAGGTGTGGGTCCCTGCTTGCTGCATCCTGCACTCGCTGCCCTGGCTGCATGCAGGCTGCTCCCAGTGCCCCACAATGCTTGCAGGGTGACTGCCAGCAATGTCAAACCACGGGTTGGCTACTGCTGTTTTCACTCTGCAGTCTCACTGTTTCCAATTTCTTTGCTTCTTTTATGCTTCTTTTCCAGGGTTACTCCTTTGTTTCAAAAGCTCCTTTGTAATTACTTGGTTACTGTTCAAACAAGCTGATGGTCATCTTCCTCTTAATAGGCCTTTCAGAAAGGTTGAGCCATGTGATCGTCCCCATACTCGAAAGCTTTAGATTGAACTTGTTATATAAGCAATTAGACAGTCTAAGCAGCATAATTATCCAGCTATGCAAGCAATTATGATCTTTGAATTCGCCTGAAATTCAACAAGGAGGGATGAGCAATAAAGGAGTGTCTTGAGCCCAAATCCTTCAAAGGCACACTGAGCATTTCATCTAAGGAATTGCTGGTCAATAGAGAACTCATCTGGTTGATTACAGTATTAGCTACACAGATGTCGAGCATGTTCTGTTAAAGCCCAATAAACCTTGGGACAGCAGTGTTCTGATCTTTCTTGAAACTGAAAGGATTATACCTAAAGGTCTAATTGGAGATAACATGACATATTAAAAGAAATGTTATTTAGATTAAAATTCTAGCTCTATGTCCAAAATCTGAAGTAAAGTATTATTTCACAGACACACACACACAAAGTAGCACTGTGAGAGGAATAATCTTCCTTAGTTTTTACCCAAGCCTTTCTGAAATGCCCTTCAGAAGACAGTTCAATGAAGTACTTCCAGGCACATTTCTGCATCTGTCATTTGTCTATTTGCTTACTGCTCAGTGTTCATATAATATTCCCAGTGCTCACAATCATCTGGTTGTACTCTTGGCTTTTAGCTATTTTTCTATAATTTCTGTCTTCCTGCTTACAGAAGCTAATTTTTTACTTTCAGAGGTAGGCTCACAGTATTTTTACTTAGGGTGGGTCCTCTTATGGCCAAGATCGCTTCTTAGAATGTCACCATTAAATTTATGTCTGGATGAGTTTGAGATTTGTTTTGTACTTCTGACTTTTAAGACAGATTCTGATCAAGCTTTTGCTCAGTTTTTTCATTCAAACTGATACAACCACCAGTTCCTGAAAGCCATTGGTGTTTGATTCGGAGTTTTGTAGTCACCAAAATGTGCTAAATAGGTATATAAATGTCTAGACACTTGCAGAATAGGCAGCAATATCTCATGTAGTAACTTCATCCTTTCTCTTGGTTCTGGCCAGTACTGAAAAGATGAAATGCATGCAGGTTTATGTCATAGGTTTCTGGAAACCCACATGGTGGATTCATGGAGTGATTAGTGGTGTCCAGAGAAAGGTGCCTTCTCTCCCTTGCTGGTAGAAACAATTGCAAAATTAAAAATAAGGAAGGTAGAAATAAGGGTGGCTTCCAAGGTCATGAAGGTTTTTGGTACACTGAAAGGAAGAGTAGCTTTTCAAAGAGGAAAAGAATGTATAAGTTTCGTCTTGATAACATGTTCTGGGTAAGCAAACTGGGCAAACAAAACATAACAAGAAATACAATGGTCATAATTTAAGTGTATGTCACTCTAGGTTGCAAAAAGCAACCAGCTTTCTCAACACCCATAAAGTCCTACTTCATATTTTAATGGAGGTTTTTTTAATAATTAAATTCAAAAATTTGGTATCTAATCATGAGAACTTATTCCAGTCTTGTTCAGTACACTTCATCTAATGTAATCCCTCCCCCTTGATACAAAAATAGGTGCATCAAAATAAGAGGAAGGATTCTTTGGGGCATACTCTCTGTCATGAAAATGATTCTTTTTAATCTGATGTAAGATTTACAGAGTCAGTTGTGCTCTCCAGTAAAATGAAGGAAAATATTTGTCTTTTTATTTCATTATTATCCAAAGCAGCAAGTTATCCAGGAAGATTTTGTTGCTTACATTAATGCTTATTTATGTAATGATGATCTTGGTGACAGGTTTAGGATATGTCCTCAAGGTATGATTTGAACAAAATTCTATTAGTAAAATAATTCCTTTTAAATTTATCTTCTATTAATTAAAGAAATTATTAATTTACTGTAATCAATCTTCCCCATTAGTACCCAGTTCTATTTCAAAAATATCTTAAAGAAGGGAAAATTTGTACCCCATGTACTTGATGAGTTACTTGTTCCATTTATATGTAATGTGGGGTCCCTACAGAAATCAAAATACACTGAAATGCAGACTGTCAGAAATAGTGTTATATATACTGTTTAAATTTCTATGTTGCAACTTTTTAAAGAACCATGAAAAGGTTTTTATTGTGATTCATGCTACTGGCGAAAAATGGAACAAAAAAAAAATTACTGCAGGATTCTGAAAGGCCTCTAAAGTATTTGTGGTTTGTAAAAAGTTATGGCATAAATTTATGACTACAATTCAGTTAGTTTAGTGAGAGGGGACATAAACAAAGGAAGAATAACTGGCATTTCAGGGCCCCTCTTTAATCTTCTGAGATATCTATTCTGAAAGAAGCTTAAGAGTATTCTGTTGGCAGCTTCCACTAAGATGAAGGTCAGCATGTGAAGTTGTTTACTAAGTTAGTAGGTAAATAAGACAGAAAGTGTCTCAATTTCTATTTTGAAACTTCAAGGGCAGTTATGATATCTTGAAAGGTAACTATTGATACTCCACTTGCAATATAGCCAATAAAACCTGAGGCTAAATAAGTATTGTGACCAAAACAAGGAGTAGCCCTCTGAAGCTTGCTTCTGTTGGAAAGAATACAACCCACAGAACAGCTTCAGCTGGATGGTGAACAATTTGAAAGAGAAATCACTGGCTGATGGCTGAGAACGGAATGAAGTTTTCAGGTAAAAATTAACGCCTCTGATTTTGCTGTAATATTATACAAATGCTGCAATGGGTTGTTTATATATTTTTTTACTATTCTTATTCCTAATTCTTCTTTATATGCGGAATCAGTGTATAAATGAGCAAGTGCTGGACACTGCTTTTCTGGGAACATGATTTTCACACAAGGTAGTATACTCAGCTATTAGCATGAACTGTTAGGTGTTCTAGTACTATGGACTGAGATTTCAACCTCATGGCACGACCAGTTTGGGGACTGGTCAATTGTGGCAGCCACAATTTTGGAGAATAAACTGTTTTGGTAACCAGAAAAGAATGTCTAGAACATACTTGTGAATTCACTAAAAGGCATGCATTCATCACAAGCACATTTGTAGAAACCTTCTATGCCTTAATATGGAATCACATTATTTCAGTTGGCAGAGAGAGAGAGATGGCTTACAAAAGACTTGCCATTTTATGTTCATGGTTAAATTAAAAAAGCTGATTCTACTTGTATTGAAGTTAACAGCAAAATTCCTGCTCATTTCAAGGACAGCTGGATTGGCCTATAAATGTCCCTTTGTTATGCTTATTTTGCTGTGCATAGTATGTTTTCCTTTAACAACATTCTGTAATTAACAACAGTTTGACAGACTGAAAGATCCCACTGTTTCATACTTGTTAGTGCTGCACAAAGCTGAATTGTGGGTTTTGTTTATAGAGGGAAATTGCAGTTAAGTGAAATGTGCTCTCTTTCCCACAGAATAGCTCTTTCAGTATAACCGTATGATGCTCATACTAAATAACAACTTGCTGATTATAAACTCATAAGATTACCATGCTGAAGACTTTCTACTATGCAAATACAAGAGTATCCAGAATTTGCTGAAACTGGCAAATTCTGACTTAACTATGCATTAAAAAAAACTTAGCATCCGTTCCTCCACCCAAGCTTGATCATTTGTTCTCATTACATGATTTTTCTAATTGTTAAATTAAATCCTTTTTTTGGGATAACTCTTCTATTTTGCATACCTGGCAGGTGAGATTACCATTTTTCCAATTAGAATTATTTGGACAATTAGTGATTTAAAAAGTTACTTTAGTATCTTCATATTTCTTTAAGAGATCAAGACATTGCTTTCAAAGCAATGACCTTGTTTGCAGAATGTACTCGAGAATGTTAAAAGGAACCAATAGACAAGGATTTATTAGTATGAGTCTTCCATCATTTACCTTCTACTTTGAAATATATTTTGCCGTGTTTAATTCAAAAGGGTATCCAATACAATTTTCTTTCATAATATATTTGCTTGCAGAACAAATAAGCAGATGACATTCCTCCACTCATATTTAAACACATTTAAGGCTACTTTGATTTTAAGATGTTTTAAGAGAAGTTGAGTGCTTGTGTGCTTTTAGTCTTATATGAACAAAGGCTTAAATATCAATATATACATTTTGAAACATCAGCTATTTGGTTAGATTAATTCATACAGAGTAAAATTAGTTTAGACATAAATGGTCAAGCAATCCCTCTTTCTTTGTATCTCTTCCTTAGTAGTTCTTGAACCTATTATCCAGTTTCAAAAACTGCAGACCGTAAGAATTAATAAGTACTAATTTATCTTATGGAAATACTTGGGAATATGAGAGATTTTTATGAGTATTCAGACTGTGATAAAATTGTACTGTAAATCTGCACATCTCAGGATTTGGCCTGAATTGATATAAACTGGAATCCAATACCAATAATGTCCTTCACTTCTTCAGCTACACTTTTCCATACTGTCCTTTTAAACAGGCATAGTACTCTTTTTTAGCAGGAGAAACAATTCACAAAATTATCTGGCTAAACATATCACTTATTTTTAAAGCATCTTTCTATGGGCCAATATGGTCAAGATGAAGTCACATATATGCTGTTGATGGAACAGGAGAGAGAGAGGAAATACATGAGGTGGTATGACATGAGAGTGCAAACCCCAGCGACAGTCTGTATTTGAAGCAGCTTCTGTTGTTGAGCTTCACCATTAAACATCAGAGACTCCACCCAGATAATAAACATTGATTATATGGAAATGTCCACCTCAAATACAGAAACTCCAATAGCTAATAAGCCAGACATTAGGCAGTTCCACTCCGTCTGGAACAAAAGTCATTAAACAATGACTTCCTTGTTCTAGAGGAAAAAAAAGTCCTAACTATCAGAAGACTAATTTGCTATTGTACAGTAAAGTATGACAGTGAAAAGCTTTGGTTTTGGAAATGAACCTCTAATCTCTTTTAAATTTAACCCCCACAGATAAGGAAAATACCAAGAATGCTGAGTCAATTTATAATACTGATTCAGGCTGCAGCTCAATAAAGCAACAGTTGGCTTAAGTACATGCTTCCATTTATTTAGGTACATTTCAGTCCATAATATTGTCTCACTCAATTTTCTGTTTGGACCCGTAGAGGTGTAACAGCTTGTTTCTGCAGACCAAACTGCAATTGTATACCCACCGAGCTCTGTACCATTCTTTCTGTCAAAATGCTAATGAGACTAAAATTAAGCCTTTTTCTCCTGACACAATGTTTACATTTAACAACTCTCAAACAATGAGAAAGCTTTATTCTCACACCATTTTTAGAATCACAAAGATAATTTACCTTATCTAGTTCATATATTTTTCTTTCTGTGTCTGGTTTCTCAAATGTTCTTTTCATCTATCTTCTCTTTATGACTGCCTTCTCTGGCAGATAAGGCAGCGCCTGGATATTTTGGTTCCAACCATAAGTATTTAAGACCTCTAAGACATTAATTCTGTAAGAAACAATACACAGCCTTTATAATTTCAGAGATGTAGGTATGTATAGTTCCTGTTTATGGCTAAAGTGCAAAGCTCAGCAGCTTTACGGAGTTTTGTGCAAATATTTAGATTTGGGAAACTACAGGCCAGTCAGCCTGACCTTGATCCCTGGGAAGGTGATGGAGCAAATTCTCTTCAAAGCCATTTACAAACACATGAAGAACAAGGAGATGATTGGGAGTAGTCATGGAGGAAAAGTCATTCTTAAATAGCCTGGTAGCCTCCTACAATGAAATAACTAGCTTGGTGGACAAGGGGAGGGCAGTGGATGTTGTTTATCTTGAATGTCGCAAGGTTTTTAACATTTTTTCCCATGAAGTCTTCACAGACAAGCTGATGAGGTATGAACTAGATAAATGGACATGGAGGTGGACTGAAAACTGGCTGAACTGCCAGGTTCAACTATCTGTGATCACTCCACAACTGGAGGCCAGCTGGAGTCCAGTCCAGTGGAGTCCAGTAACCACTGGAGTACCCCAAGGATCTATACTGGGGCCAATGCTGTTCAACACCTTCCTTACTGACCTGGATGATGGGGCAGAATGTACCCTCAGCAAATGATAGACAACTGGGAGGAGTGGGTGATACAGCATACAGATGTGCTATCATTCAGAGGGACCTCAATAGGCTGGAGAAGTGGGCTGATTGATAGGAACTTCATCAGTTTCAACAAAGGAAAATTCCAAGTCCTGCACCTGAAGAAGAATAACCCCAGGTACCCAAACATGGTGGGGGATGGCCAGCTGGAAAGCAGCTTGGCAGAAAGTGACTTGGGTCCTGCTGGACAAGCTGAACACAAGGCAGCAATGTGGCCTTGTGGCAAAGGAAGCAAACAGCATCCCAGGCTGTGTTAGAAAGACCACTGTCAGCAGGTCAAGGGAGGTGATCTTTCCTGTCCACTTGGCCCTAGTGAGACACATCTGTAGTGCTGGGTCCAGTTCTAGGCTCCCCAGTACAAAAAAGACATGGACATACTGGAGCAAGCCCAGTGCAGGACCACTAAGATGATTAAGAGTCTGGAGCATCTTTCATATGAGGAGAGGCTGAGAAAACTGGGGCTGTTTCGTCTTGAGAAGAGAAGGCTCTGGGGGGCATATTGTCACTGTGTATAAATCATAGCATCACAGAATATCTCAAATTGAAAGGAACCTGTAAGGATCATCAAGTCCAACTCTCTGCTCCTCACAGAACTACCTAAAACTAAACCATATGACTAAGAGTGTTGTCCAAATGCTCCTTGAACTCTGACAGGCTTGGTGCTGTGACCACTTCCCTGGGGAGCCTGTTCCAGTGACCAACCACCCTCTCAGTGAAGAACCTTTTCCTAATGTCCAATCTGAACTTCCCCTGATGCAGCTTCATTGCATTTCCTCGTGTCCTGTTGCAGGTCACCAGAGAGAGGAGATCAGCACCTCCCCCTCTGCTGCCCCCCTTGAGGAAGTTGTAGGCTGTGATGAGGTCACCCCTCAGCCTTCTTTTCTCCAAGCTTCTCCAACAAACCAAGTGACCTCAGCCGGTCCTCTTAAGTCTTGCCCTCGAGACGTTTCATCATCTTGATTGCCCTCCTTTAGACACACTCTAACAGTTTGATGTCCTTCTTATACTGAGACACCCAAAACTGCATACAGTACTTGAGGTGGGGCCGCACCAGTGCAATGTAGAGTGGGACAATCACCTCCCTCGACTGACTCCTGATTGGCATGAGTAAAGAAGACAGAGTAAGTTTTCCTCAGTGATGTCCTGTGACAGGAGAAGAGGCAATGGGCAAAACCTGAAATTCCATTTAAACACAAACAAAATTTACTGTGAGGGTGGGCGAACACTGAAAGAGGTTACCCAGAGATGCTGTTGAGTCTCCACTCTTGGAGATATTAAAAAACTGACTGGTCACGGTCCTGGAAAAGCTGCTTTAGCTGACCCTGCTTTGAGCAAGGGAGTTTGACTAGATAGTTGCCAGACACCCCTTCCAACCCTTGTGATTCTGATCTGCAGGTTACTGTTACATACCAATTTTGAACAAATTGCAGATTTCAAGGATATTCATCCAACTTTCACTATTTGTTTTGTGCTAAATAGCAAGTTACCTATGAATCTAGATTTGACTCTGATATTCAAAAATTTAATATAGGACCAATAGCATGACTGTTCTGGGGCAGTCCAAGGGTCCATCTCATTTATTGACTGCTACCTGACAGTAAGCAGGGTCAGATGCTATGCAGAAAAGTACAAGACCAGTCAAGCCTACAGAAACACTTCCCCTGGTATACTTGCTCACACAATTTGCTATACTCTCTCTTCCTTTTTCTTGACATCCAAAGCCCTTTTATAGATGCTAGTTAGGATTTTGAAGCCCACAGATAGAAGCATACAGGTAAAAAAGAGATGGGAAAGGCATGAGGTGTAAGGAGAGAATAACACTGCTGAATTCCTCCCTTGCAAGGCAGCATATGATCAAAAGACTAAGATGACATATGCTTTGAAACAGTGATAATTCAAACTATTGCATGCTATGTTCTTTGATGGTGGTTTTCCATCATCTGACCTGCACAGCTGTGGAATGGGGTTTACTAAGCCTCAGGTGAGTATCCTAGCGAGTCAGTCTCTGCATGGGAAAGGCGTTCCTTTTCTTTTGGATGCTGGAGTTTGGAAGTACCAGTTCTTCCAAAGAACATTGTCCTTTATTCTCTGTCTGCATGATAAGTCTACATTTTTTTAAATGGAAGAATGATCTCATTATATGATACCAGATTTGGGGAGTTCAGTTACAGGTTTTAAGTGCTTATGATATAATGTATTTCTAATTCAGTAGTCCCACTTACTTCCAGAAGTCTTATTCTACAGTGACCATTTTACATGCAGGATTTCCTCTTTGTAGATAAAAGTCAGACAGGACCTCTTAATTTTAGCAAAAATCAGATTTTTTATACATATGTAATAAACTAAAGTTACTATAACCAAGTCTGTGTACATAGTACCAGAATGCTTCCCATTCAGCTCCAGTTTCACCTCAAGGGAAAAGAAAGCAAAACTGTAAAAGAAATCTTTGAGCCTCACTGTCATAGATCACAAAAATTTCTATCAGTTAAATGATTTATTTTGTCTAAGTTAAAGAAATAGGACTGAAGCTAATTGATAAGCGTGTAATTCCATTTCTATATGCAGCAATACCATATTGCACTGTCTGTTCAATAATCTTAGCCCTGAATCAATGGTGAATCAATCTCTGGAAATTGTTCAAGCTAGGCAGGTTGCTCAGTGCAGTTTTTCTGAATGACACAGGAGATGTTAATGCTTTTTCCGAGGGGAGAATGATGATGCTTAGGCCTATGACTGTTTATGTGGCTCCAGGATGAATGCAGCAAAAGTTAGGCATAAAGCCCAAGACACAAAGTTATGATTTTGATCATAAACATAAGGTATTGTGAGTGGCGGTGGAAGCACTGTTTTCATACGAACGTGCATCTGCTTCCCCTTTCCCTATAGAAGACGTTTAAAAGGATTATTCATAGGGAGCAAATATATGTATGAGGAAGTTATTAGAACTGTTTCCTGCTGTATGGGAGTAACTTATTGGGTCTGCTGTGCATCATTAACACCTTCATGAAGTTGCTTGTATGCAATTAATTATGTAATTACAAATTGGCATTGAAAAGATTGATATCATGAAGCAAAGCAGTATCTTCACTTACTATCAGATAACATAATAAAGATGACATGCGTCTCTAGACTTAAAGGGTATTTTCCTAACATAAATCTTTTTAGTACAAATATTTTCCAAGACCCTTTTAACCTAAAAATGCTAAAATATCTCCCAATGAATTAATACTTACTATGGAAGAGTGCATATTATTATAAAAAGTTTTGAAAAGTTTTACATCACTGCTGTTAACAGATTTGTCTGCAAGCTGATTTCCTTCCCATTTTCCTGAAGGGCAGCATAGCTGATTACAAATAAATGGAATTATTTCTGAGTAGAATCACAAAGCTCATGGCAATTGAGTACTTAAGATGATATATGAATTCCTCAGGCATTACACTTCTGCTGCCCTGAGGCGCTCATACTCAGTTTTACTATAGCACTGTTACTAAGAGAAAGCAATGTGGTATCCTTCTATAACTTGATCCTTTAAAGTCTGGCTTTAAGAGTCTTCAGCACGACAGATTTTCACTAAAACACCTTGGCAGCTCAAAAGCCTTAGAATACTTTGAGTTGCAAGCAAAAAACGGAGATGTGAAAGAAGGTACAATTCCATTCTCCTTTGTACACATTGTGACACATCTTTGCAAAACACAAACTTTCCAGAAAAAGAGCCATGTTCCTTGTTATGGGTTTGTGTGGCGCGGTTTTCATTGGTGGCAGAGGAGGGGGGCTGCAGAGGCGGCCCCTTTAAGAAGTTGCTTGGAAGAATTCGCTGCCCCAAAATGTTGGACACGCACACCAAAATGTCGGACCCGCCTCTAGGCGGGGAGTGACGGTGGTAACGCCTCTGGGA
>VYZV01038478.1:36087-50744 GCA_013401275.1 Pandion haliaetus | reverse complement strand
GGCAACGACGATGTGTGGCGAGCTGACTCAACCCCCATCCCCTGTTCCCCTGCACCGCCGGGGGGGGGAGGTAGAAAGCACCGGGAATGGAGCTGAGCCGGGAAGGCGGGAGGGGTGGGGGGAGGGTGTTCTGATGTTTGGTTTCCCTTCCTAATACCCTTGTGTTTTGTTTTTGTTTTGATTTGTAGTAAATGAAATTGATTTTGTTTCTTCCCCGAGTTGAGCCTGTCTTTTGCCCGTGACCATAAGTGGGGAGTGATCCCTCCCAGTCCTTGTCTCGACCCACAAGCCTGCCTTTGTATTTTCTCCTCATCCCAACGTGGCCAGGCGAGGGGGTGGGGGGGTGAGCGAGCGGCTTCGTGGTGCTTTGTTACCGACTGAGCTGACCTGAAACCACGACATTCCTGTTGAACCCAAATTGTTACTCTGTCAGGGCAGTCAGTTCCGCTCCTCTCGGCAGAAACTCCAGAGACAAGAGAATATATAAAAAGAAGAAAAAGCATTATGCTCCGTTTTCTTTCTGATCATGAGAGCAATAATGTGTTTCATGCATTACAGTTTAATAACACCCAAATACTGAAAATATACACACAGTCTCTTATTTATTCTGGATTTTAAACTCCCAGTTCCAGATGACCTCAAGAAGAAGTAATATATCTGCATTAACACATGAAGACCCCCAAATTTTTCCCCTCAACTGTTTCATTCTCCTAGCATGTGCATCACAGTACCCTTAATAATCACTAAGGGATTTCTGAGGAGTTGCTATAAATTGAGTGATGATAGATACCTACAGACTGCAGGCAATATTTTTCTCTTCAGGGAAAAAAAAACCAAACCCATGTTCATCTAGCACCTAAGAGAACCATTGTGCCTGCTCAAAAACTTCAGCAGAGTTTTTTCTTTCCAGAACTCAGGGTGTAGTTTTTACTTTTGTGAATTGCATACATCAGTAATCTGAATTACTGCAGGATAGAGAATGTGTATGCAGTGTGCACAGACAGATAAACAATTGAAATATCTGCATTTTTCACTATGATTAAGAAAGAAACCAAAAGCCAAGTGGCTTGTAATGTGAGAACTGCACAGCAGTTGGAGCAGGATGTTCAGACTGGTGCTGGCTGGTGTCCTGCTAGCTTTGACAGTAGGCTAAATGATCATGGAACTGGCTCCAAAAACATCTATGCAGGGATAGCAGTAATTTAATATTTTGGATGAGAAAATACAGAGGGACTGCACAGACATTTTTTTCACTTCTACCAGAGAAGTAATTAGTTCTCATGGGATGGATTGGGGCAGAAGAGTGGGAAGAAAAGAACTGAGGAAAAAGGGGAGAAAACAAGTCCTGGGCTCCTTGATTACATGCCACTGTTGAGGAAACAGACATAGATCATAGATACTAGTGTGGGAAATTCTTCTCAGTAAAATGAGAATATGTAGTCATGGTCTGGTTTGGTGCTGTGGTAGCCTCTGTCATTCCCCTAGAGATTAAGCCAAATGTCTTTGTAATTCAAGATCTATTGACATCTGCATTTGACTGACAGGCTGGCAGAGCGCTGAAAAGCCAGCTGCCCTCTGTTTCTGGTGAACAACTTGAGAGGTGTTAGAGCTGATGCTTGACATATCTGGGGACAAATCTGTCTCAGAGCAGGCTGCAGATGTCCATCATGGTATTGATGTTTAGTTTAAATCTCTGCTTGAGAGGTCTAGGAAAGTCAAAGGTGAGTATATATGATCCAAGGATGCAGTTGGTCTCTTGCCTGAACTGCTTTCTCAGATCCTCCAAATAATGAGTAGTGAGAACAAGCAGAGAGTGTATTCATTTGCTTTACTGTCCTGCCTTCAGACTGCCGTACATCATTCTCACTCCCTCCACCTCTCCCTCCTCTTAGTCCAGAATGTATCCTCAACTCTTGTTCTTGCTCATTCACTAGTTGCTTGCCCCATTCATGATCTTATACTGTGCCTAAAATGTTCAGCTAGTTGTACTGCTTGCTTTATTTAGTCTTTCCTATCAGGTACTGATGTTAATCTGTGAAAATGTCATTCTTACCATCCTTTTGCTTTCTGTTAACCTGACTACCATGATGAATATACAGGAGCTGAGCTTTGTAGCTTGGTGATCAAGCCTCACTTTTGAGTTGTCCAGGAAAGTAGGTATGACCTGGTCATACTAAAAATAAGAACATGTTAGACAGGAGAGGATCAGGAGAAAGTGTGCTCATGTACATGAGAAAGGCAGATTCAATTTTAGGGTCTTTCAAACGTCTGACTGTACCTAGCAGTACACTTCACATGGGTGGTGGGCCTGGAGAGGGTGTTACATTCAAAATCTTGAGATGTGAAAAAGGGAACACACCATATATTGAGTTAAGAACTTGTGAGTCCAATGAATGCCTTAACATTCTAATAGTTCAAGCTGTATAATCAATATAGAAATACATAATACCCAACAGATGTTATATAAAGGCATGCTAGTCTGAACTCCTTTTCTTTGGTATTAAATACACTCTTCAGTGCTTTTCTGCGTCCTAAAGTTGACAGTTTTATTCTTCCTCAAGAATTGGGGATGAAATTTTGAAGAGTCATAGGCATCCGGGTACCTTTATGGGAGAAATCTGGTGTTCCTGGTGGGGGCCTATTCTGCCTCACTTCTAGTGTACAAAAGGAGCTAGGTTTATAGGTGTCCTTATGGCATCCTGCATCCTTCTCTGGGCAAGCAGGGCAGCATGGCTGGCACCCACTGGCCACCTCTAGTCCTTGGGACACTCAAGGCTGGAGTTTGTCACTCAGCAATGACCATGGCTGCTCACGCCATTACCACAGATGGGACTGCACAGTCCCAGCTCACCCCGGGGAGGTGAGAGTCACTCATCCCCAGACGCACTGGGTGGCCAGTGCCACCCAGACCAGGCCGTGCAGGCCCCAGACCCTGCATCCCAGGGCACACCAGGGCCAGGGGCTTCTGCTAGTGATGGCAAAAATCACATTTACCATGTTATTGTCAGTGTCCTTAGCAAATTGATAAGCCCCGTGCTCCCACTCAGTCCTGCCAAGTCCATCCTTATCAGGCACCACAGCAGGACCTGGGCTGCAGCTACTGGGCAGGAGCCAGGTGAGAGGGAGCCAGGAAAAGCCTCAGCAGGGGCCTCCTACAGTGGTCGGGTGCCACCTCGGGAGCCCTGGGCCTTGGCCTTGCTCAGTGTCACGGTTTGACCCGAGCCAGCAACTAAGCACCACGCAGCCACTCACTCACTCCCCCTCACCGAGTGGGATGGGGGAGAGAATTGGGGAAAAAAGTAAAACTCATGGGTTAAGAACAGTTTAATAGAACAGAAAGGAAGAAACTAGTAATGATAGTAATAACAATACTAACATGACAATAATAATAATAAAAGGATTGGAATATACAAAACAAGTGATGCACAGTGCAACTGCTCACCACCCGCTGGCTGATGCCCAGTTAGTTCCCAAGCTGCGATCCTTCGTCGCCCAACTGCCCCCAGTTTATATACTGGACGTGATGTCACATGGTATGGAATACCCCGTTGGCCACTTTGGGTCAGCTGTCCTGGCTGTGTCCCCTCCCAACTTCTTGTGCCCCTCCAGCCTTCTTGCTGGCTGGGCAGGAGAAGCTGAAATACCCTTGACTTAGTCTAAACACTAGTTAGCAAGAACTGAAAACATCAGTGTGTTATCAGCATTCTTCTTATGCTGAACCCAAAACACAGAACTATACCAGCTACTAGGAATAAAATTAACTCTATCCCAGCCAAAACCAGGACACTCAGCTTGTTGGGGTGCAGTGACACTGTGCCCACTTGGGAGGGGAGGGCACAGCCCCAGCGGCCTACAGGCTCCCACTGGCCCACCTGGCCTGTGCTGACCTCAACAGCTACAAGGACTACAAGTGATTGATGCCGTATAAACAGCGTAATAGTCCTAAATACCCACTGGAAGAGGGAAGTATCATAACTATTCCTGCCATTTCACATCTAATACCCTAGTAAAAGTAATCATTTGTAGCAGGATGAGGTAAGCCAGTGTTTGGGACACACACAAAGAATTGTGGGCTACTGCTGCTTGTTGATCCCAGTTTTGAGTGGAGCCAGATGAGATCATGTGGTCAAGGATCTTCCAACTGTAAGCTATTCTCTCTGCAAAACTGAGGGTATTTATCTTGACCTGAGACATGTCAGGGGATGAGGTTGTTTGTAAGAGAAAGTAAAGTTCATATTCCATTGCTGTGCATCATAAGTTTACAAATTTATTCCATTTTGGTGCAGTTTGGCTGGCTGCCAGACCCCACTCAGCCACTCTCTCACTCCCCCTCCTCAGCAGGATGGGGGTGGAAATAAAATAAAAAAGCTTGTGGGTTGAGATAAAGACAGGAACATCACTCTACCAATTACCATCATGGGTAAAACAGTTTTGACTTGGGGAACATTAATTAAATTCATTGCCAGTTAAAATATGTTTGAGTAGTGAGAATCTAAACCAAAAAACTAAAGCAACACTTCCCTTGCCCTCCTTTTCCCAGGCTCAACTTCACTCCTTCATTCCTGACTCCTCTACCTCCCCCTGCTCAAAGCAATGCAGGGGTATGGGGAATGGGGGGCTGTGGTCAGTCCATAACAACTCCTCTCTGCTGCTCCTGCCTCCTCACACTTTTCCTTGCTCCACACCCTCTCCAGGGGCCGCAGTCCTTCAGGATAAACCTTCTCAAGCATGGGCTCTCCATGGGCCACACCTTCCTTCAGGGCATGCCCGCCTGCCCCACCGGGGTCTCTCCGGGGCATGCAGGTCCATCTCTGTCTGTGGGGGGGCCTGGAGCACCTCCTGCCCTCCTCCCGCTCTCCCCTGGGGGCTGGCAGGGCTGTTTCTCACACCGTTTCCCTCAGCCCTGGCTGCCGGGCAGAAGCCTTTTGCCCTTTCTTGCCCAGGCTTTCCCTGAGGCGCCCGCCCGTGGCTGAGGGGCTCAGCTGTGTCCGCAGTGGGGCCGCTGGAGCCAGCTGGTGCCAGCTGGAACCGGCTGTGTCCAGCCTGGGGCATCCCCTGGTCTCTCCTCACAGCGGCCGCCCCTGCAGATCCCTCACTACCCTGATCTTGACACCTACACTCAAGAAATCCACTTAGCCTTATAAATATTTTCTTGATTATATGTAGTCTTACACCTCTAATTTTGCTTGCTGAGAGTATAGCTGCGAGTATGCACAGTGCAGGATAAAGCATGCATTTTTTTTTTCCCATATTCCTGAGCTAGCTTAGCTGTATGTTGAATTCTAGACATGGAGCCTGATCCTACATGTTGCCATTAACTGGTGACAGAGTGGTGATAACTTGCACTAATTTATTACTTTTTAATGGAAGCTGTGGCAGTAATTTAGTAGGAATATACCATTTAAAGCAATATACCTTTTAAGATGCCAGTTCAAGGAATAGAAACTGGATCAGCTCGTAGCACATATGGGATAGCTAGCCGAACCCAGTCTTTGCTGTCAGTCATCAACTATCCAGTGGGAATTTCCTTCATGCTAAACTCAGAATTTGCAATGGCAGAAAGATGGATGAAGTAGCCCTGTTGCAACGAGTCACAGCTCTAGCAACCTCAGAGGTGGATAGAGGGGAAGGATATATAACCAGCTATCTATCTGTTTCCGTTGAACTGTTTAGCAGGATCACAGGAAAACAAGAATGGTGAACAGGACTGTGCCTGAGTTTAGCTAACTTGTAGCAGTTGAGAATGATTCTTTCTTGTCATTGCTGGTTGCTAGTCTGCATTGAGATACTTGTCCTTTCTGATTCAGCCTTACTTTCTTAGTCTGTCACATACTATATTTTTATCTTTATATCTTGGACTGTTTTGCTTGGTTTGCTCTCTAGACTAAAGGAGTATCATGCCTTTTATTATGTCCACTGTTGTCACTTTCCATGTACTAAAAATTGTGTATAGATAGACACCACATGGCTCAAAGGGCTTAATCTTCAAATAAAATTATTTTCATTCTTTTTATTCATTTATTGTGTAGAGGATAGGGCCCTTAAAGTCTTTAGTTCAGTTATTAATCTAGATGTGTATAGGAAAATTACACAGAGAATTAAATAAATGCACTGAAGAAAACTAAGCTTATAACACAAAAGTCCCATCTTTCTTTTTTACTTTTGAAAGCTACTTAAAATATAACTATGGACTTAAGTCAGCAAGGAAAACCTCAGTGACTTCTAGACTAAGCTGTTCTTTTTTAATTATCAGTTAACAATATACAGAGACTTCAAATACAGTTAGGTTCCCTTTTATATACCAATGGAAATGCTGTGCCACGCATTTTCTTCTGAGTTATGTTATCAGGAATATGGCAATTTCTCAGGGTATTCTGCCTAGCAATTCCTTAAGTAAACTGAATGCTGCTCTGTGGAATAAGTCCAGAGTATAAATTATACTGCTTAGCTTCCCAGATCCTTCCTTTAGATTTTAAACAATCACATCATGAAGTCCCTATTTGTGAGCACCAGGACAAGTAGCGCATTGGAATAATTGACTTCTCTAGCACTTGCCTTGGGCAATAATCACCAGCATAATCCAGGAACCTCTTAAATTGTTTGCATAGTGCTGTTTTCTTCCCAGAAGATGACTGTATGTTTGAAAACCCCAATAAGAACCAGGTCTTGAAATCATGAGAATTCTAATGGTTGTGTACCAAAAGCCTCATCCATTCCCTCCTCTTGTGGAGGTTTGTGATGGATCCTTACAACAGCACTGCACTGCTGCTTACCCTGTGATCTTGACTCACAAATTCTCAGATCCCGTGTTTCACAACAGGCCGCTTCACAGTCAAGTTGCTGCTTTACTCTCTCTATTATAGTTCTCTACCTGTCCTTCCTAAAAATCCTGACAAGTTTATTTTGTTCTTGATAAAAGATTTTTTTTTTCCCCTCTTTCCTCTCTTTATGTCCTTAAAGTGAGAGTAATTATGTTTTGAAGTACAGATTCTGACAGCAACTTAATGAAAAACAACGTAAAAAATTTACTTATCTTGTTAGTTCTTGATGAGTTACTGTCCTGTTATTCATGCAAATAATGTACCTATAGTTATTAAATCTTGTAAATTTCCTCATCTCGGTGTCTGATATGTGTTTTGGAGATTCTTCTTCTATATTTTTGAGACAATTATATCTAATCTATTACTAGGACTAACCTCTATGCAAGCAAAATGGTAGACCTTAGCAAAAAACATCTTTTGCTTTGGATGCTTCAGATTTCTCAGAACTTCCCTTTCTTTTTATCCTTTGTGTTTCCTCTCTTTGTAGACAACAATAATCTAATACATAATTTTAATAGTCATTTGTGCTAATATCCTATTAACATAAATGTAACTAATTTACTGAATCTCCATAAGCAGTGGCAGAACAGAATATAACCATGGAAACACCCAAGACCTCCCTCAGATTTGCTTAAAAGCAATATAGATTTCCTTGCTCACTTAGGCTTTCTCAGTATTCCCTTGTGTCATTTCAGTTCTTTGCAGCTTTTTTTATATTACAGTACAAGTATAGAGAATTGATAATGGGTAAAAAGATTTCAGATAGAATATTTGTCATTTGTGATTGAAGACCAAGGAATTAGATAATGAAAAATGCTATTTATACATTACTTTATTCATTATATAATTTATAAATTATCTATCTGATTTCATTATCATAAAATAATCTCAAAGATTTGAGTCTTGTATAATAAAGCTTTAAACTTCAGGAAGAATAAAAGCACTGGATTGTGCTGCTGTCTTTAAATCTGATGTTCTTCAATCTATCACTGATAAAGCAACCTATTTGGATCTCAGAAGTTTTCTACTGTAGGATTTATATATAACTTAACATTCACACTGGTATGAATATTGCACTTGCTTCCCGGTGAGTTACTGCTATGGTATTTTTTTCACTGAAGAAAGACCTGGTGTTTTCATACATCTTTACACTTTTCTTTCTGTTTAGCATTATTTGTTTTTTATTGAAGGTAATTCTTACTATTACTCTAAGGCCTGGAATTTCTAAAGCACTGTGCAAATACTTAGTACATCCCTATCAGATAGATCAGTAGTATTACCCCTATTTTTCAAGACAACAGATTGAGAAAGATATTTTTCAATTCAGGTTTCGACTCATCTCTTGCAAGTCCTAATAAAAATAAGCCATCTTTGTCCTCAGTCAATTTTAAAAGTAGCTGAATGTGGATCTTGAATGCCAGTGTTCAAGACAGTAAATCGCAGGAAATGGGCAACATTTATTCTTGCTTGGGCTATCACCATAATTAGTGTGTTTTAACAGGAAGATTCCAAATATCTTCTTAACTTAAATGTATTGATCATATTACTATTGGTTTTGCAGACTAGCTTAATCTAGTTCTGCTTTGCCACCTTTGTGATTTTAATCAGAGAATTCAGTCATTTTGAAGATCCTCCTTATCTTACTATAGATTAGTTTTGCACCGTGCAGGTACAATTCTTTCTGTTTTCTCTACTTGCACCATTCTACATCTGTCTTTTTGCATGCTTTGCATTTTTACAAGTTTGATCTGCCTTGCGGTCTGCAGTATTCCCCTAGAAAAAGCTCAGACATTAGGTGAAAATGTTCAGAAAATATTTTGCATAAGAACTTGGTAGGTGCAAAATATTTCGATAATTTTTTACCATATTATCAGCTCTGGACATCCAAGGTCATCTATAAAGCCTTCTATGGTATTTTCAGGCTTTCAGCCTTTCAGCAAATAGATGCAGTTATGCCTCACATTTCTATTTGTATGAATTGTGTACTAGATTTTTTCCTAGTGAATGAATCAACATAAATTGGAGACCTATTTCACCAATCATTTTCTTTTATTTCAGAACATAATATAACTTTGTTTATATGTGAAAGATCTTGTATCATCTGGAAGACTCATAATGATATTTTAGACACAGATAAGAAAAGCTCTGCAACCGATTTAAGTACCTATGTACAAATAGTTTTCCAGTATCTGCAAAAACAGGAAGTGAAACGGGAAATACATTTTTCAGTTCAAGATCAGGCAGGGTTCATAACCAGAAGAGAGGGTAAAGAAGAGGAAAAAAAATTTATATAACATCAGGTCTAATCTAATCTAATCTAAAAAATTAGATCTAATCTAAAAAAACAGATCTCTGTTTCTGAGAACAGTGAAAGAAAGGGGGAATAAAAAAAACACACAAAAATAGTAGGGGCTGAACTGAAAAGCTCCTTCAGAAGAAGGAAGACATATTTTGGGAGACAGGTTGAAAGTACTACTAAAATAGATTTATTAAAAGAAAATCATATTTGACCTCAAATCCTGTTTGAATTGAGTAGAAAAGATGCAGTTTAGGATGATACCAGTTACATGGTACTTATAAGAGGTGGTGGCAATACCTTTAATAAAAAATTCCATAAATATATTTCTTTATATAATCTTATCTTTTATCACAGAACAGAATAGTGTTATTCACTTACCCAGCCATTAGAATGAATAATTTACTTTCTAGCAAGTTGGAGGAAAAGCAGTGTTGTCAGAGAGCAGGAAAGTGCGCTGTTGCTAGGGCTTCCAGAAGGATCACCCTGCTTTCCCCACTTCAGGGGCAAATTTAAGAAATGAGGTATTCTCAGTTGTCAATGGCTGGCATGCCTGGGTCTTCGCCAACAAACTATTGGTACTGGAAGAGATACAAGACAAAAGTGATATAAGTCTGTGGTTTCTTTTAAGATAGAAAGCAAACAGGAAACTCTTTCAAAATTCCCTTTTTAATAGAAAACTGGGTAGTTTGCAAATATTATATAGAGGAGAATCATATTTCTATAAAAGAATGACATAAGGCAATTAAGTGTACTATAACTTCTACATGTGTCTGTGTATAACACTGAACAAACATAGAACAAAATGATTAAAACATTGTGGATCTGATATTGTCTACACTAAAATGGCTTTTCTTTTCTGGAAATAACTTCAGGGTGAATGAGCTTCCAAGTTACTGTAAACTGCAATAAAGCTCTTCACTGGCTGTTTTTCACAAATCCTGGGAAACAGCTGAAGAAGAAAAAAAGAAACAAAAAACCCTGTACATCTAGCCATGCAAATTTCAGAGCTGGAAGGTTCCTTTTATTGGTTCACAGCAATAGAACAGAGTCCTTATCCACGTTGAAAAGTAGCTACTGATCTAGAGAATTCCAGTATCTTTTCGTTCAACTTTCCTGAAGATCATCAGCTTTGAGGAACATTTTTCTAATTCTTCTTTATACTTTCCATTCAGAGGTTTGTGGTTTTACTAGTTTTGGCTGGGATAGAGTTCATTTTCTTCATAGTAGCTGGTATGGGTCTACATTTTGGATTTGTGCTGGAAACAGTGTTGATAACACAGGGATGTTTTGGTTACTGCTGAGCAGGGCTTACCCAGAGCCAAGGCCTTTTCTGCTTCTCACCACACCCCACCAGTGAGCAGGATCGGGGGGGCACAAGAAGTTGGGAGGGGACACAGCCGGGACAGCTGACCCCAACTGACCAAAGGGATATTCTAGACCATATGACCTCAAGCTCAGCAATAAAAGCTGGGGGAAGTAGGAGGAGGGTGGGACATTCGTAGTTATGGCTTTGTCTTCCCAAGTAACCGTTACATGTGATGGAGCCCTGCTTTCCTGGAGATGGCTGAACACCTGCTGGCCAGTGGGAAGCAGTGAATGCATTCCTTGATTTGCTTTGCTTGTGCATGCAGCTTTCGCTTTCCCCATTAAACTGTCTTTATCTCAACCCATGAGTTTTCTCACTTTCATCCTTCCAATTCTCTTCCGCATCCCACAGCAGGGGGGCTGAGTGGGTGACTGTGTGGGGCTCAGCTGCTTACCGGGGTTAAACCACAACAAAGTTTCATGTAATTCACATACATAGTCAATATTGGTGCTCATCAGGCCTATGCAAAGTTAGGTTTATGCTGTTCCTTGTAATCTGAAGCTATCTTCAGTCCTATCCTGTTCAGTACCAAATTAACCAAGTGAATGTATTTTGTGTACTACCATGGAAAGAGGAGGGGAAAAAAAAAAAACAAACCAGTATGAGTATCACTAGGGACATGGTCAGGTGCTCTATTACTTGGCTTTAATAGATGGAAAGGTAGGAGATGGAAAAAAACTTCCTGTCACTAATGTTTTTTCTGAGCAACAACAGAGTTTTGACTGAACACTTCTAATGGAAGATTGGAAACTCACAAAAAGAAACAGAAACCTTTCACAACAAAACATTAAAATGAGGTTTTATAGAAGTAAATTATTATATTATCAGTACTTTCTTATTTAAATAACAATAATGCCAAATCCCTCTAAATTAAAAAAAATCAAAAAGAAAAGCAAAAGAACTCTAATAACCCAAAGTATACTTTTACTGCAAAGTACCTGGTTTTGGAAGAGATAACAGCTATCTTGAACCCTTTTAAGTAAAATACTTCAGGAAATTGCTTTTGAATTGCTACGATTGGTGATATAAATAAAACAATTTCTTCAGCAATGGCACTTTCAGTATGTGAAATGGCATATGTAAGAGGTACTTACTTGCCTGAACGCACTGTGGTAAATTAACTGGTCCAATTAACAGCATGGGGCACCTCTAGGATAAATTGAAAATCATTAGTTTATTTATTGGGTTGGTTTTAAGTATTTGGAAGTGTATGCTGTATTAATGTTAGATTTCTCTAAGTGATACTGTAACTAAATGGTAATAAGTTTTTTGTTTTGGTTTGGGTTTTTTTCTGGAAGGTAAGATGTTGACATGGGGACTGTGCTTTTAATTGCTACACTCCCTGAAGAGTCTGTACAGCTCTTATGTTTTGCACAGCTGTTGTAGTAGGCAACACAGTAAAACAAGTCTCTTTTAAAGGTTTTGCATGGAACAATCAATGAATGCTACAAAAGTATAGTCAGTATAGCTACAAAAAGTTATAGTTATGTATGCATGGGAACAGATACATACACAAATACAGATGTGACAATAAAGACATTTAGGTAGCAAATATCTCAGAAAAGGCATATACATAATATGACATTCCTTCCTTTCAACATGATAAACCATATACACATAGTACACAGATAGAAAAATATCTAAAATACCAACAGGCACTGACACTTGAAAGTTTGAGATTTTTAAGGCATGCAGAGTAACATGGGGAAGTCTGGTCAGTTTTGGAACGTGTCCCACTACTAATCATCTTAACATAAGCTGGGATTGTACTAAGAGCATCTACTTAATTGTAACATAAATGTAAGCTTTTGTAAAAAAGGACAGTCCCACCTTGCTCCTTCTGCCCCTAACCTGGCATTTCTTGCATTCCTGTGTCTGAGCACCAGCAATTTATGCAGCTTCTCAAATCAAGGAACTGATCCCTCTCAGAATTAATAATTTAGCTTCCTGATCTAGCTTGTCACACGTGCAACTGCTTATACAGACTCAACAGCTATCTAGGTTCAAAACCACTCCTTGCAACAGCAGCCCATACTTACACCAGTGTGAACTGGGAAGGAATTTCAACATGAAATGCAACACAGCAGCCTAACCAGAATGCTAAATCTGATTAGATGATAGTTAAGAATCCCCATAATTTCAAACATAGATTAAAAGCAATGAATGTATGCAATGATTGATGTCTGAGGTCTGAACTGATAGTGATACTGCAACATATTTGTTGTGCTGTTTCGATTAAATAAGTGAGAAAAGCAGATACATAATGCAAATTTAGTAACTAGGAATTCTAGAACCTATAGGCAGGAACAACTTAAAGTTATGGCACCATGTGTCTTCAAAGTATGATTACAAGTATTAGTAGTGTCCATAATATTCCTGTGAAAATAATACGCCTGGAAATTTGCTTTAAACACTAAGGTATAACAAATCTACTCAGGGGCGTTCAGTCTGTAAGAGCCAAAATTAGGATTCAGTAAGTCTTGGATATCAGATCTGTTTTCTGGCCTTTAGAACAGCCAATTCATTAAAGGAAACATATGCAGAGATGAACAATGCTACAGGGGTATAGAATTCAGAAAAAACAAAACCATTAAACAGATCACACAGGGAGGTCTTTTGCACCAACATGTCTTCTAGGGAGGTTATTTGTTCTGGCAGTATAAATATGTGCAGGTAGTAAGGAAGAAAAAAAAAATGTGGTTTTGCATAAACTAACGTGTGGACCATCAGCATTGCTATTCTTGAAAGTATGAGGGCAGTGTGGCGTACTTGAACCTAATCACCCTGAAGTCACATGGCAAAACATTGAGTAGTCATCTGTCAGAAAGACCTTTTTTAGATGAGAAGCACATGTCCTTTTGAAAAATGCTAGCCTTAAGAAAATTTTTATGCAGCAGAATTCTGTACTACTCGTATACATCAATGCCTATATTCCAATTACCCAAATGTACACCAGCTTATCCACAAGTACCTATACTTACTGTTTTAAAAAACCTGAAATATCTAAAACCATGTATAAAGTTATATATTTGAATTACTTGTCCATATTTTAGTCTTGTCTTCCACTTTTAAATCTCTTCCCTTCTTTCATGTTCCTGTGCATTGCTAAAAGTACCCTCTTCTGTGGAAATAGTAATACCATGAAAACTGTAGTAATACTATGAAAAAAGAGGTAATGGTTAAAAAGCCTTACTATTTGTGTATGGAAACACCTAAAAAAGGACTGATCTTTTTTCTACAGGTAGAAAAACAGCCTATGAAAAATACTGAGGAAGATAAAATAGAAGAAAAAATATTTAATGCACACCTGGTGTTTGAAATCCAAAAATATGGCAAAGGAAGAGGCCTACTGCAGTAGCTGGTGATGATGATGGTCACAGAAAACCGAATAGAAACCTCAGAACAAAGGGTGGTATGTCAAAACTGTGCTAAACTGTTGGGGAGGGGTTTAAGTTAGTCTACAAGGTCATTTACCTGGTTGAATTATGAAAGGGTGAAGCAAAATTTAATATGGCACTTGATGTCTTAAGTTAGCACTGCCATAGCTTTCTGAACTCAGAGAATATGAAATATAAAACTGAAATTATTGACAGTTGCTAAATTCACGTGGAGAACATTTCACACATTATTATCTTCACAAATGCACTGTAGTGTCTCTGTTTGAATGAGAAAAATCTTAGGAAAATGGGGCTGACAAGGACCGCCTAGGTTACTGAATCTAACCCTGATAGTTACCAGCATGAGAAATCTTTCCTGCAAACAGGTCCACAAACTGTCTGCTTTACCTGGTGTTATGGGTTTGTGTGGTGCGGTTTTCCTTGGTGGCAGGGGAGGGGGGCTGCAGAGGCGGCCCCTTTAAGAAGTTGCTGGAAGAATTCGCTGCTCCAAAATGTCGGACCCGCGCGCCAAAAATGTCGGACCCCCCTCTAGGCGGGGAGTGACGGTGGTAACGCCTCTGGGAAACATATTTAAGAAGGGGAACCGGTAGTGTGGGGGTTGAAAAACCTGAGAGGAACATCGCTGCTGATACTGGAGTCACGGAAGTGGAGGGGGAGGAGGAGGCGCCTGAGGAGGCTGATGGCCCTGCAGCCCAGGGGGGTGAACGGTGGAGCGGAGGCTCCCGAAGGTGGCCGTAACCCCATGGTAAAACCGCGCTGAAGCAATGTGAGAC
>VYZV01038478.1:2056-26114 GCA_013401275.1 Pandion haliaetus | reverse complement strand
AAAACCCCCCCCCCCCCAAACCCACCATCCAGTCCATTGCTTTCTTGTGGTATGAAATTTTGGCTGCACAACTATGGAAAAACCTTAAATAAAATCTTACTTCTTTCAAAAGCCACTACACTAATATCTACTTTTTGAATTGTTCATACATTTTCAAGTTTGGGTGGAGAAATACTGCTCACAAAGAAAAACTAACTGTAGACATTGCATAGTCCCTCTTCTTTGCCCATTCAACACTGAATTTAAATGTTGTCTAACATCCTACACAGACTGGGGGTTCCACATCACATTGGTTTTATAAGTTTTAGGGCATACCCATGCATATAAGAGTCAAGTGGACTCCAAACTTCAAAGCACAACTTCTGTGAAAGCATTAAGTTTCAAATAGTTCTTAGTCAAGCAATATATTTTAAAAAGTAGTTTCTTTTCTGCTCGTATGCTTTCATGTCACTCCCAAGTTTGTGTCATTTTCAGGTTCGCCCAGTCCCCAGAAATCATGAATATGCAAAATTACACTCCAGTTTTAACATCTGCTGAAATCAACAACCTGATAAAGTCATACAGTAACAAAATACATTGAATAACATTTTTTAAAAAAAGTTATGGGGGATCTTCTTGCCTGTGCTTATATTCTGTGGGTGAACTATATTGGTATTATTGCTGACAGATGAATAGCTAACTCTTTTGTAAAGTATCTCTGATGAGAGAGACTGCAGTCTTCCAAGTAATCTGTTCCAGTGCCTTGTCTCTAATCTGAATCTTTCTTGTTGAAATTTAAGACTATTATTTCCTTTCTTCTCCATATCTGCAATGGACAACAGATTATTTCTATGAGTACTTACAGGAATGGGACAGATGGTATCTTTGTATCTTCTTGTTTTGCATGTTATGCTCCTTTCAGGAGAGGGATTAACTCAGATACTTATCTGGAGACAGAAGAGACATGTTTCTTCCCAGGAAGTAGCTGAATCTGGCAGAGAGCAGGGGTCCTGGAGACTGCATGCTGTGGCAAGCAGACGAAGGGAGTGAGAAAGTCACTTGAAAGATGTAGAAGTCTGCAGGTGGAAGAGAACCTGAGCTGCTGAGGAGAAACAGGGAGCAGACAGGAAATTTTCAGAGGTGTTGGAGAGGGAGCACAGGGAATTGGGCACGATTTGCTGTGACTTAGTCACTGAGCAGGCTGGAAGTAAAGCAGCAGTGGGTTGGGAGAGACAGCGCTGCATATAAATCCTTTATATTTCTACTCTGTATTTAAAAAGGTAGGAATTCTAGTTAATAGTTTAATAATCCCTGGCTTTTGTGACTTTAAGAACAATTCATTCTTCTTTGGGGATTTCACTATAAAGAAAAAAGTAAGCACAGTCTCATTCCAAAAGCCTGACTGACTTAGGGTCCTGCCTGAGGAACATTAATTTCTATCATATTTGATGCTGTCTTATGTTTTTCACAATAAATACACATCTTTCCTGAAGTGCAACATGTAAAACTGCATACAGTATTCCAGCTGAGGTCTTACCAATGTGCATAAAGTAGGAGGATGTGTAAACATCTGAATTATTACACAGATATGACTAATGTGATCAGTAGTCCATAAGTCTGTTCATAGATTTTTGTGAGATGTTTGTCTTTATCGTAAAAGCATAATGTCAGTACATCGGCAGCTAGTCATCTGCCAAAACCCCCAGATCCTTTCTTGGAGAATTATCAAGTTCTAGGTGTTTTAGATCTTATATCAGTACAGCTGGTTATATCTGTTCAGTGTAGTATTTTGTACTTCCACTATTTGATCTATTCCTATTTCTATATTTCTCTTTATTCCAGCATCCAGGTAAATAATGATAACCCAGAAATGAATCAGAGTCAAGGCAGAGTCCTTTTTGCAGACAGACCAGCTCTACTTCAGGAAAATGAAACAATCAGGTTTGCATATCACAGTGGTGATCCCATATCTAATTTTGTTTCTTGCCCATACTCAGCTGCTTGATTTTGTTTCTCACTTCATCACATAGATGTAAGGATTTCACCAGATAAATAAAATAGCTCTTCTTAAGCAATACACATACCTCAGGTTTAGCTTTCATCTGTGTAACAACTAAATCATATACACTTTAATTCCCATATTTCAAGCTTTTGTATGTAATGTGGCACTGTAAATTCCAGATATGGCCTGTATAGCACTGCTTCATCCTTGCTTTTTAGCTTACATGTGACATCTATTAATGCTCTCCTATTCAAAGGCCTGTTACCCTGTCAGAAGAGGAAATCAGATTGCTTTGACAGCATTTGTTCTTGACAAACCCACATAGACTCTCATTCATCTCCTTATTGTCTTCACACTGTTTACAAGTAGTTTGGGTTTTTTTTTTACTTTAAAAAGGTCTTTTTTATTCTGAGGAATGAAGTCAAACTAACTGCTGTATAATTCTCCAGCTTCGTCTTTTCTCTTCTTTTATGTATAGGGTTTTGGGGTTTTTTTTTTTCAAATCATTTGGTATCATAGCTATCTTCCAAGAGTTCTCAAAGATAACCACTAAGAGTTTTCTGATTGCATCAGCCAGTATCCTAGGATGAAGTTCATCAGATCACATTGATTTAACTTATCTAAGTGCTCTGCAGCTCAAGTCTTTCCTATTCCATGTTGAGTTCTTTCCCTTCTGTTGCTGATATTAATTATGCCAGGCACTTATCCTTAATGGATGTTTTTACTGCAGATTGATGAAAAAAAAGTCATTAAAATCTTCAGCCTTCTCTGTGTTATCTGTGCATAGCTTTCCTTCTTGATTAGTAGCAGAACAATGCTTTCTTTGGTCTTCCTCTTACACTTAGAAACAGTTTTCTTGTCATTCTTATGCCTTTTGCTAATTGCATCTCATTTGTGTCTTGAACTTTCAATTTTTTTCTTCTATGCCTAGGTGTTATTTTTGTCCTCAGTAATCTGTCCTAATTTTTAGTTTCTAAGTGCTTCTTTCTTATATTTGAGGCCAATGAAGAACTCGTGGTTTAACCAAGCTGATCTGCTAAACTTTCTATATTTTTCTGGTTTTATACTTATGCTCTCAGTATTATTTCTTTGAAGAATTGACAGCTCTTCCCAAATTTCCTTTTTCCTTAGTCTTACCTACTAAAAGAACTACTCACTACCAAATTTCCACACTTACTGAAGTTTACCTTTATTTATGAGTAGATCAGTCTTCACAGTCCAAGGTGACCCAGGAAGAGTACTGAGTAAGCATTTGTGAACTAGTAACATTTACATTCTGTTTTATTACTTGACAATGAAAATATTAGAAATAATGTTCCTTAAATGTCCTGCGTCCATTCAGACTTGACATTTTTACAATGCTTTTCTTTTTTATTCCAGTTATTTTTACTGCTGTGATTTTATTCTCTTTCTATGAAGTACCAAAACCATTAAATGTTTTTTAAAAAGGATGTCACCAACTAGGACAATCTATACTGTTTTCCAGGTTCTTTTTCATAAGGCATGTGAACAAATATTCTACCATGGGGAGACCTATTCTGACACCAGTTGTGAGTACAGGGATGTGTTATTATATATAAAAAAAAAAAAGGTTTGGTTCTTCTTATAATTTTTTTTTAATTATATTTACTCTATAAAATTTTACATTAATTTCTAGACATGGATATCTGAGACAATAATTGCCCAACTGATTGTGATCAACTTTGTTAGAAGGTTGACATGTATGTGTAATGGAAATAAATTACACATAAATATATCTGAATTTGTGGCACTAATTTCTTGAGTCTGTGCTATATGTTCCTGCATATCCATCCCTGCTTTGTAAAGGGGCTATACTAGGGTCAGAAAGGAATTAAAAATTAGGAAATACAGGACTTTTTCTGGGGATGTAGGTCTTTCTTGCCCAGGTGGCAAAATAAGTTCATTTTCCCTTGATACCTGGCTATCATGTATGTTCAGAGATCCCTAAAATGGAAAATTCTGCTGGAAATTATATAACAAAGACCATAAAGTATTTTTGTTTCATGTTAAGTGCTCACTTTGCTATGAGACCTGATGGACATTACAATGACAGAACCACCTTTGCAGTGAATCTGTTGAGAACTTTTCCTTATTGCTATCTCCCCCAAAAGAAGGCATGAAATATATAATCTATATTTAAAAGCTGAGGTTATTTTAAAATAGAAAATGCCATACTTAATATTTTAAATAATCAAAGCAGAACAGTCTTTGACTCCAGGCTAGGTTTCTTTTTTTGAGTTGCAAGAAACATTATCCAATTGCTCCTGGTCCCCGTGAAGACTTCTGTATATCCCCTCAGGGGTCTGACTGTGGCTGTTCCCTGTTCTGCACCACACACTCTCTACTTGTGTTGCAAGCTCCCAACTTTGACTCTCTCACTGCCCCTTTCACACAGTTTGCACTCGGGAGTCTTCTTCCCCAGACTCAGCTGTTTACCAGGAAAGCAATCCCTCTCCTAAGGGTCAGTCTAACCCATTCACTTTTCTAACAGGATAGAACACACAAACTGAGGTCAAACCAGTCAATCTGTCACATTACCCAAAGTCTTTTCATCTCATTTAGAAATTGTTAAGTCCTTATCAGTACCATATATCCTGATTCTTGTCTGATTATAAAGTCTAAATGCCCACATGACATTGCTTGCAAGAGGAGAAAACATCTGGAATGAAAACTTTCATTTTAGTGGGCTGCTCATGTTGTTGTACATAAAAATTGATATGCTTACCACCTATTCTTGAAAGCAGGTGTCCGGGACAAAACAAGGGTATGTAGAGGGCCATCAGTAGCACAGGAGCTACATTTGTCTGATGCAAGTTCTGAGTCAGTCAAAGAAAAGAGGGAAGGGAAAGAAATGTGTAAATACGAGGGCTGGAATTAGGGCTGTGTAACTAGAAGTGAAATGGTTTAGCATAAGGCATGTGGTGCAACTTTTCAAAGCTCTTGAGAAAACAAGCTACTGGTTTAAGTTATTGAAATCTTTTGTTTGTGAAGACTTCTGTGTGCAAAAAGGGATTATAGGAGGCTGAGAACACATAGATACTGTCATTTCCTCAAGCCATGGTGTCATGGTTTAACTATACCAGCTACTAGGAAGACAATTATCTCTATCCCAGCCAAAACCAGGACACATGGAAACTCCAAGTGAAACCTAAATGCTTGGGTACAATGTGATCTTTGTTTGGAAACTGAGGAAATCATCCCTGTGAAGACTGGGCAGCTGTCACCATGGTTTCACCTAGAAAACAGCAGAAACAGTAGTAGAAGCATTTTGTATGTGAGATTTTTACAAGGGCAATGATGACAGGGGCAATAAATGCTCCTTCATCCAGGAAAACAGGTGAAAGGAGAGTGTGATGCTTCTCCACAATGGGGCCTTCAGTTCAGGAAGAAAAGATATCCTTCTAGCAGGGCTGGTTTTTTTAAACAGCATTGAGTAGGTGAAAAATGGGGATGTTTTGTCAGGGGACTAAACCTGATGTTTCCTAAGGCTTATTAAATGGAGGTATGCGGACCCTCAGTATCTACTGCTTTGATCTACCAATCTGTTCCCTTTATACCGAATTACTTGATAATGCAGGTGTAGTCTGTTATGGGTTTGTGTGGCACGGTTTTCTTTGGTAGTGGGGGAGGGGGCTGCAGAGGCGGCTCCTTTAAAAAGCTGCTGGAAGCTCCCCTGGTGCCAAAGAGTCGGATCTGCCTCTGCAGCCCAGACAGGGAGTAACAGTGGGAGCGCCTCTGGGAGAACATATTTAAGAAGGGGAACCGGCAGTGTGGGGGTTGGGAAACCTGAGAGGAACATCTCTGCTGATACTGGAGTCAGTGAAGAAGGAGGGGCAGGAGGGGCGCCGGAGGAGGCTGATGGCCCTGCAGCCCGTGGTGAGAAGGCAGGCTGTCCCCCTGCAGCCCAGGGAGGTCCATGGTGTAGTGGAGGCTCCCGAACATGGCGGTAACTCCATGGTAAAAACCGCACTGGAGCAGTGTGAGACTGGAGAGCAGCCCGCGGAAAGGACCCGCGCGAGGGAATTTTGTGAGGAACTGAGGCCCGCGGAAAGGAACCATGTTGGAGAAGTTGGTGAAGGACTGTCTCCTGTGGGAGGGACCCCACAGTGGAGCAGGGGACGAGTGAGGAATCTTCCCCCTGAGGAAAGGAGCGGCAGAGACAAGGTGTGGCGAGCTGACTCAACCCCCATCCACTGTTCCCCTGCGCCGCTGGGGGGAGGAGGGAGAGAGAAGCGGGAATGGAGCTGAGCCGGGAAGGCAGGAGGGGTGGGGGGAGGTGTTCTGATGTTTGGTTTCCCTTCCTAATACACTTGTGTTTTGTTTTTTTATTTGATTTGTAGTAAATTAAGTTGATTTTGTTTCTTCCCCAAGTTGAGCCTGTCTTTTGCCCGTGACCATAAGTGGGGAGTGATCCCTCCCAGTCCTTGTCTCGACCCACGAGCCTGCCTTTGTATTTCCTCCTCATCCCACCGTGTCCAGGGGCGGGGGTGGGGGGTGAGCGAGCGGCTTCGTGGTGCTTTGTTACCGACTGAGCTGACCTGAAACCAGGACATAGTCCTAAAGAGACAATATGTGAGGGGAGGCGAGGTGGCTGAAAGGGTACAGGGCAGTGGCACACTGGGAGAACTAGTATTGTCAGCTGCCATGACTGCACTCAGGAAACCTCGTTTATCCATTCTTAATTAGATCTGAAATTTGGTATTTCTGACATACATTTTGCTGTTCTGAAAGTGCAGGTACCTGCATGAGACATTCCCATTCATAGGGCTGCAGCAACTGATTGATTGAAGGAAACTCTTCCTCTTTGTTTTTGAGGCTTTGGGGTCTATCCAAAGTGACACATCTGAATCATTTTAGCTTTTGTGTCAATCAGAATCAATTAACACCTCTTCCACTTCATCACAGAGCACAGCTCCACAACAAGTTTTCCAAACCCTGGTTTTCAGTTGTGTGTGGAAAATAAAAAATTATTGGCTAAAGTAATACATTGCTCTGCCTTGAAACATGAAAGCAGCACTGAACATATTCATATTAGTAAGAAAAATGTTTTAAGGGAATCTCATGAGCTCTCTGTGAGAAAGCTCTCATTTGAAGCTTTTTTCCTTCAATAGGTCTGATTATTTTATGTTTAATCAACATGGGATAAGTGACAGCTAAAAAATAAAACTGCTTATATTTAACAGCACTAGGATAAAGAAATAGCATTCTCAAATTAAAATTTTAAATGGGTATTAGTGTTGAGAAAAGAATATTTCAAATAGCTGAGAACTGGCATGTATCACTGTCAAAAAGGAAACAAATACTGTAACATATTCCCATTGATTCATTTATAATTTATAAATTTAGTTTTAAACTGAAAAAGAAAAATAAACTTATTACTATTTGCCATTGAAAATTGTTGTTCCTCACCTTAGTTCTAGTAACTTATTGAGGAATGGTTCCAAATAGTGGATAGGATGAACATTATCTTTACATAAATATTTTAATATATCTCAATGCTTAAAATTTCATAGGTCTGTGGAAAATAAACAAAACCACAGGCATACTAAACAAAAAACTTTTCTCATTTAATTGCAATGAGACCTTTCAGTACAATAAACATTGAGTCTTTCAGTTGTGATGTTCTAATCAATAAGAAATTCTGATATATTGCTTCCTCTCATTGCTAGTTTCCCCTCAATGGGAGTAAAGCATAACATTTAGTAATGCACAGTGAAGTTAGAAAGTGTGTTACATTCTATTCTTTTGTACTAAAAATAACCTTCCTTACCTTCACTGCTTAGCTATTAGGAATTTTAACTCCTTCATTTTGTGGAAGATATCTCAGTGTCGTATACTTTTCGCTAAAGATTAATGCAGATTTTATTTCACTTTTCTAGCTGATTTTGCAATTCTAGGAATAGTGTTATGGGGTGCAAAAGTTCTGTCTTAAGAATAAGAAAGTTGCACCCTTTGCTCTTTTTTTAATAGCTCAATGACATCATAAGGAAGTTTGAATTGATTATGTGTATCAGAATCAGAGAATACATTGTGTTTGAGAAGGCATTATTGAAGACAAGATTTTTTTTTCCTCATATCTGACAGAGACAGTAGTGTCACAGCACCAACGACTGCAGGTTGAGTCAGGATAGTATGTTTGTTACACTCATATAATTAAGGTGCCTATAAGGATTTTGTTCCATGGCAATTTCCATGATAAATCTCCTGTGTATACCAGCCCTTGCAAAATGGGACAAACCTAGCTTTACTCTTGGACATAAAGTGGGGCTCATTAAATAGGGAAAAAATGAGAAAATAGGACTCTTCAGCCATTTAAGATTTTTCACTCCAGAAAATGTTTCTGTTCACAAATATATATTGTGATTAGAAATAGAAATGCTATTCTAGTTACTTGCAGGGTTTTTCTTGTGTCCCACTTCTTTTTTAGCAGCTGGGCTCACGTAGTTAAGTCTCCTGTGATAAACTATTCCTTTCTGTTGCTGAGCATTTGTGCACTATAAGTACTACTGTCTTCACACAAACTGGAAAACATAAACTCATAGGGAGAAAAACAGCTGTACGTAATATCTGAATGTTTTATTTCATGAATTTTCTTTGTGTTTTTCATGCTTTTTCTTCATTTGTATTCATGTTTCTGATGAAACAGACATTTTCCATTAAGCAAGCTTGCTGTGAATGAGGTTGGAGAGGGTGTGAAGAGCAACAACTGCTAAAATTCCTGGATTTTGAGCAAAAAGCAGTTCATAGAAAAACCCTGGAAATACCCCAATCTCTTTCTTGGAAAGAAATTGCTTGGCATGGAAATAAGACGAAATCAAGCTTTGAACTGCTGCTTTTACAAAATGAGGTCTTATAAAAGAAGAACTGACATTTAATATGATGAGTTATGAGTAATTCTGGCTAAGATGAAAGGATTCTGTCTGTATTGTAAATAATGTTCACAAAAGTATGTTTGTTTTGAAAATTTTTATATTTGTCTGTCTTTTTTTCTTTTGATGAGTAATGATTGCATTGTTTCTCAATCTTTTGTTGTCACCAAAGTATGCTTACATTATCATAATAACCAAGGTTTTGTTCTTCCTGAGTTTGAGGGTCCATTGATCAAGCTACCTAGTCCAACTGGACTGCAAATTCTTTGCAAAATTTTCTTTATCTGATGCCTTGTTTCCAGGTTGCTGATGACATAGACTTTAAAATTGTGGCTGTCATTAAAATGATGGTGTAAAGGATAGGACCAACAATTTTTTCTAAAAAAATTTACTATTTACTCTTGGTGTTTCATAAGCTAATGTTCTATCACAAAATATCTGTTACATATTGGTATGACATATGCATTTAGCCCTTGCAGGTAAGTCTGAATTATTTGGAAGAAAATTTATTTTTCGTGGTCTTGACAGGACTTTTTTAGATACCAGGAACTTCGGGTCTTCAGGGCAAATGAAATAGGTATTTACAATAGAGGACTAAGGGGTAACATATTATTTGAATTGAAATAGAATTGATTCCTGCATCAGACAATTATTTAAATCTCCCAGAAATTTGGCAAAGAGAGGGAAAACTGACCATTTGGCATTGCTGAAGTTATCAATAACAAAAAAATTAATTTCATCAGTAAAGAATACAATAGTTAATAGTTATACTGGAAAATAAAAAGGGTAAATATATATTTTTTTCTCCTAAAATTGAGTTATTTCATTTTTAGCCATGTATTTTGTGTATTTCTATTTTTCTACACACCATTATGAAACTTTAAAGGAAAAATAGTTTGCATAGAAGTGAGAAGGGGATATTGACACATTTTTGCTTCCTTAAAATACAGTGAAATACCAAACTATACTACAGTATTATGATATTAGCTTGAGGATCCCATATTGATAACTGAAGTACTAAATGGGGGAAAGATCTGAAAGACAATGTGAAATTGAAATGAAAATATGTTAATACTTACTATCATCTATGAGTTCTGAGTGATTCAATAATGAGGTTGATCTTAGAGAAAATATTTCTCTTCATTTAAAAAATATTATATGGGGGAGCAAGTACTCTGGAAATACATATACATATAAAAGCTTAATTAGTACAAATTTTTTAAGTATTTGTTCTAGATAAATGTGGTGGGTTGACCTTGGCTGGCTGCCAGGTTCTCACCAAGCCACTGTATTACTCTCCTTCCATCAGCAGGACAGGGGAGAAAATACAACTAAGAGCTTGCGGGTCAAGATAAGGACAGGGAGATCACTTACCAATTACCATCATGGGCAAAACAGACTCACCTTGGGGAAATTAATTTAATTTATTGTCAATTAATTGTAACAGAGAAGGATAGTGAGAAATAAAACAAAACTAAAAACACCTTCACCCTGCCTCTCCCTTCTACCCAGGCTCAACTTCACTCCTAACTCTTCTACCTCCTCTTCCTGAGTGGCGCAGCGGGATGGGGAATTGGGCTTATGGTCAGTTCATAAAGCTTTATCTTTGCCACTCCTTCCTCCTCACACTCTTCTCCTGCTCCAGTGTGGATTACCACCCATGGGATACAGTCTTTCATGAACTGCTCCAATGTGGGTCCTTCCCACAGGCTGCAGTTCTTCAAGAACTGCTCCAGCATGGGTCTTTCCATGGGCTGCAGTCCTTCAGGCACAGACTGCTCCAGCGTGTGTGTCCCCCTATGGGGTCACAGGTCCTGCCAGAAAACCTGCTCCAATGTGGGCTCCCCTCCATGGGGCCACATGTTCTGCCAGGAACCTGCTCCTGCATGGGCTTTCCACAGGCTGCAGCTTTCTTAAGGGCATATCCACCTGTTGTGCCAGTGGGTCCCCCACGGCCTGAAGTGTGGGTACCTGCTCCACTGTGGTCCTCCAAGGGCTGCAGGGGACTCTCTGCTCTAGTGCCTGGAAAGCCTCCTCCATCTCCTTTTTCATTGACCTTGGTGTCTGCAGGGTTGTTTCTGTCACATCTCCTAACTCATATCTCCCAGCTATTGTGCAGTGGTTTTTACCCTTCCTTAAATATGTTGTCACTGAGGTACTACCACTGTTGCCGATTGATTGTCTCAGCTTTGGCCAGTGGCGGGTCACTCCTGGAGCCTGCTGGAACTGGCTCGGTCCAACATAGGTACAGCTTCTGGTATCTTCTCAAATAAGCCACCCCTGAAGCCCCCCAGCTCCACTAGCAAAACCTTGCCATGTAAACCAGATACAATAAATTATTTAAATAAATGCTTTCTTTTTCAGTGGTCAAGACCTTCCATATATCTTCCCTTACATGCACTAGTATGATTGTGTGTCGTGGTTTCAGCCCAGCCGGTAACAAAGCACCACACAGCCACTCAGTCATTCCCCCCCACCCAGTGGGATGGGGGAAAGAATAAAAATTAAAAAGGTAAAACTCGTGGGTTGAGATAAGAACAGCTTAAGAGAACAGAAAGGAAGAAACTAATAACAATAATAAAATGACAATACTAAAAAAAGGATTGGAATATACAAAACAAGTGATGCACAATGCAATTGCTCACCGACCGATGCCCAGTTAGTTCTCAAGCAGTGATCCCCAGGCCAACTGCCCCAGTTTATATACTAGGCATGACATCACCTGGTATGGAATGCCCCTTTGGCCAGTTTGGGTCAGCTGTCCTGGCTGTGCCCTCTCTCAGCTTCTTGTGCCCCTCCAGTCTTCTTGCTGGCTGGGCATCAGAAGCTGAAAAATGCTTGACTTGGTCTAAACGCTAGTTAGCAACAACTGAAAACATCAGTGTGTTATCAACATTCTTCTCCTACTGAATCCAAGACATAACACTGTAGCAGCTACTGGAGAGAAAATTAACTCTATGCCAGCCAAAACCAGGACACTGTTATACAGTTGTTTGTCACAAAACACTGTGATTTTTCTACCAATGCAATCTTCATAGCAAATCAGCATGGAGAAGGAAATCCATGTTCGAATGTAAATATCCATTTGGAGAGAAATTTGCTTTTGAGTCTGAGTTGTTGCATTTAAAAATTTTAAAGTTCAAGACTTTAAGTTTTGCAGCTGTTGTAGTCATTTAAGTCTCTTTCAGCTTTGTATCACTGGTAGCTATTAATAGCATGCCAAACACATTTACAGATACTTCTTAAACCTGACCCTATTCCCCAAAATAAAGAACCTGATGACTGTCATTTATGATATAACGCATGAATTTAAGACTTTATAAATTAATATAGGACAAAATGTAATTTTTGCCTGCCCCATAAGGAAATCGTATTTTCCAGGTGTATTTATAACTATAATATTGCTGTAGTATTGCTGTTTCTATATGTCTTCTCCTCTAAACTGAATTGGCAATGTTATAAAAACACTCCATCTGTGATCCATCTTGCTTAGACTGCCATTCTCATCCTTTCCTAGTAATTTACAGGTACAGTAAGTTACAATGTATTGCTACAGGAAAAGGTCAGCAATGCTATCTGACATAACATTTTCTTTGTGTTTTCTGATTTTTTTTTTTTACCCTATACAACTTATGTTTTAGTTTGCTCAACATATTGTATGTACAAATTGTAGATTCAGTCTTACTGTCAGTTGTTCAGGTATAATTGACAGCTGAAAAGTCCCATAAAGAGACCTTAAAGTACTTTGTAGTGTGTATGACTACATGCATGTTTTTAAGATGTAGGTATTTAAATGGGAGCTGTGATAACTCTGGGACAGACAAGTTCATCCTTTCTTTTTTTATTTTTTGGTTCTGTTTCATTATTTCTATTCTCCGAGTTATAGGTGTTACAGCTCATTATTTTAGCAACTAGTCCATGGCTATTTCTCTGTGTTTCTCATTGTGAGATGAAACAGTATTCAATCAGTTTATTTTCTCTGTCATGACAGCTATGGTTGAGAAAAAGATAATAAATTTGCTATAGTTTTAACCTCTGACAGGCAAGGTATTTTTCCTACGTGTAGAAATACTAGACTTAAAGGAGAGAGGATGGTTGTAACACACTTTAATAGATGAATGATTATAATTGAATGGGAAAAGAAATAACAATTCAAATAAAACTACAGTAAAGACAATAGAAACCACTATTTAATTGTGCAGGCATGTAAAAAAGAACTGAAAAAATAATCTCCTGCTGCTGGGGTTATAAGGACTAAGAAAAAGCAGGCTGACAATACAGCCTTTTTAAATATTGCTCTGACTGAGTAGCTAGATTAATTAGGTGTACACAGACTGAATCATGATTGGTACAAGGTGTGAGGAAGGGAAGCAGAAGTCTGAAGGAAAGAAAGTAGATGGGAGACTTCTTTTGCTGAGTTAAATCACATGACTCCCATTGCTTTGCATTGATGCTCCCTCTCATCAACTGTAGTGTGTATATTTTGGAAAAAGTAATATGAGCTAGAAAGCAGTGACAATGCTATTTTAAATTTGGGGAAATAAGTCAGCTAAAGGTAAGAACTTTCTGAATTCTGCCTGAATCTGGGAAACATCTTTGAAGTCTTCGTCTCATCCCATAAGCATTTTATTTCCTGAGCTTTTACCAGAAAAGCTTCCAGAATGCCTAAGTAGCCTTCTTCACCATTCAAAAGCGCAAGGTCTTGGCAGTGTGAATCAGTGCACTTCCTTTTTTTGTTAAACAGGCTGGTGCAATCAGCGTTCAAAGAATGTGAGAGAAAGGGAGTGTGATGGTTTAACCCCAGCCAGCAACTAAGCCCCACACAGCTGCTCACTCACTCCCCCTCCACTGGGACAGGAGGGAGAATCGGAAGGGTAAAAGTGAGAAAACTCATGGGCTGAGATAAAGATAGTTTAATAAGTAAAGCCAAAGCCACACATGCAAGTGCAGCAAAACAAGGAATTAATTCACCACTTCCCATGGGCAGGCAGCAGTTCAGCCATCTCCAGGAAAGCAGGGCTCCATCACACTAAGTAACGGTTACTTGGGAAGACAAATGCCATCACTCTGAACGTCCCCCTTTTCCTTCTTCTTCCTCCAGCTTTTGTTGCTGAGCATGACATCAAATGGTCAGGAATGTCCCTTTGGTCAGTTGGGGTCAGCTGTCCCGGCTGTGTCCCCTCCCAACTCCTTGTGCCCCCCCAGCCCCCTTGCTGGTGGGGTGTGGTGAGAGGCAGAAAAGGCCTTGGCTTTGCGTAAGCACTGCGCAGCAGTAACCAAAACATGCCTGTGTTACCAACACTGTTTTCAGCACAAATCCAAACCACAGCCCCATATCAGGTACTATGAAAAAAATTAACTCTACCGCAGCCAAAACCAGCACAGGGAGAAAATTGTTGGTAGTCTATAGCCAGATGTTAACCAAGATGCTGTTCAGTGAGGGGGAAGATGAAGTTATGAATCCTCACAGGTTAAGAGGGGGGCTGAGCCTTGGTGTTTTCTATGTTTGAGGAGAGAAGTTTAACAAACTTTTTCTAAGGTTTGGAGAGAGGAATACTCTTTGAAAAAGGCTATCAGTACCTAACTCTGGGACCAGATTTTGGAATATGAATCTGAAGTGGAGTTAGAGTACTGACCTTTGTAAAGAAGTAATACTGGAGACATTTTTTTCCTTCTATGCTCTTTCTTATTTAAATGGCACCACATTTTAGAACTGTTGAATACCTCTTAGTTATCTAATTCTTCCCAGTTACTACACAGATTTTTTGATACTCTGTTCAGAGCACTTACTGGTCTTTGTGCAAAAGCCTTATAGTCGGTTACTGATACATTTGGAACAAAAGTATGTGTTCTGGATAAAACTCAGCATCTTCTTTTAGAAGGAATCTTGGTTCAAGAAAAAATATACAATCCCAATCCAATTCTGTAATGTTCTTTTGAATTTCTAGAAACCGACTTTATCTAGCACTTGTTACTTGCATGTAAAGAAGTATCATTCATTAGGAACTGGTCTGTGAAAGTGTGACTTCCTTTCTCTTCAGTCTGACCTTGAATTTAAATGCTATTTTTCTTGTAATCATATCTACAAGCAATTTATATTTCTTGAAGTTTAAGATAGAAATCAGACCTTTGTTCCAAAGGTATTCTAACAGATGCAGCTGACTCTGTCTTAACTTAGCTAAACTCCAGTTGATTCCGTCTGTCATTTCTAATGTCTCACTGAAATCCCCTACAAGATGAAGGAAACAGCCGAGTGACAGCAATATCTGTGACAGTCAGTAGCCAGAAAACAGATGTCAGGTGAAACCTCTTCACTGTGTTCTCAGAAACTTCTAGCTGTGAAATGCATCTTCTGACTACGCTCTTCCATTTCATGGTAACAGAACCTGTTCAAGGTTAAAAGGTACATATCTATAAGCCACAGTTTGTTCTTGGCTTTGGCTCTGTACAGGAGGCAAATACCAGATGCTACAGCCTTATGATGCTGCACATGAAAAGCTATCATGGCATGATAAGCAACAGTAAAATGTAATTCATATGGCTGCATCTAGAACAGAACCACCTTCCTATCACTGAGAGCTACAGCATCTGTTTCTTAGGTCAATGTTCAATTTCATGTTTCCTTTTTGACAGTGAACACTTTCCTACATGAAAAGAGAAATTTTTTTTTCAGAAACAGCTTTTGCAAAACTCTTCTAAAGCAAAAAAACTAATGCAACCAAAGATAGGACTACTTAGGTCCCGGGACTTATCATCCATCATCAAGTTCAAGTCCATCATCCTAGGCAATACCCTCACAAAGTCTGGTGGTTTAGAATTAGTTTTAGCTGAAAAAGACAGAGTAGGGAAGAAATTTCAGATTGCACTAGTCCGTGTCTATCACAGTTAGTTGTTGCACAAAGTCCTTCAAGAAACTTTCTATCTTTACCAAATGTTGGTTTCAGGTTTGAGACACTGTTGATAATAATAAAATTAAGGGTGTCTGATGGCTGGTATTGCCTAGCAAATCAACCACCTGTCATTTTGTTTTAACACAGCCTTGAATGTCAGACTGTATCCTAGTTTTGTTTGTTAATGTGGAAATTTTTTCTCTGGTAATGTTACATGAACAAGGAATGCTTAATTATCCCTCACTGTACTGATAAATGCTTTCCTTTATGGTGGCATCTGCCAGGTTTGCCATGTATGGACTTCATATTTCAACACTGGACAGACTGGGAATGGTGGCCTGCCTGTAAGGCCCCACAAGAACTTTGTATCATCAGACATAATATTTGGCAACATATTTTTTCATGTTTTGAAGCACTGTAAATATATCTCCTTTCATTATATGTTCAAATCTCATGTATTACTAACTTTCATTGCATGCATTCTCTATGTTTGGACATTGTATCCAAATCAACTCTTCAGTGAAAAAGGGGGAGGAGATTGGGAACATTGGAGATGCTGCTTGCTTGTAGGTTTTAATTCTGTTCACTTGCATTTTATCAATTGTATAAATATAGCTGGATGTTATTCTGCTATGTTCATCTACAGTCAGGAGCTCCATCACTGATTCTCTTATCAAACGTATTTTTCTGTGTCATGCACAGATATGTAATAAAAATGCAAAAACCTATTCTGCATGGACACTGGAAGGGAATGCCTGGGTGTAGAAGCAACAGAAAGAAGGGAAGCGTGGTTAGGAATGGCAGCGGGAGACAATGCCTAGAGCAGCAGGTCATGAAGATCACATGTTGGCACATAACACTGAAACAGTAGTGGAAAAGCACAGGACTGCCTCCACTTGGTGAAAATCAAGGACAGAATTCACACACAGGCTATGCTACAAAATTGGTGGAAAGGGAAAGGGCATAGCTGGAGCCCTGACCATCCCCTCTGTGCCTAAGAAGAGAAAAAAAGAAATTCAAATGACTCTGAAAGGTAGGACAGGATGGAAATAACACCATGATCACTGTGAGCACCTCAAAATACAATAAGCATATCCAAATGCAGTGCGATAGTCAGTCTAAGAAGAAACTACAAAATACAAGTTGGACTAGGGTGGACCAAAACTATGCCTTTGCAGGCAATCCCAGCCAGAGCTCATGGAGATGGGTGTATTGGTGCTTGTGAGCCTAGGCAAGGGTACCTGTTCTCTTTTTAAAATCCAGTTCCCTTCTCCTGGGTCATTTTCCTCGTTTTTTTGGTGGCGAATGTGAGATGTTGAGAAGTGTGTAGTAGAGTTTGATGAGGGGGTGTCGTGGTTTCGGTTTCAGCTCAGCCGGTAACAAAGCACCACGAAGCCTCTCGCTCACTCCCTACCCCCTCCCCTGGCCACGGTGGGATGAGGAGGAAATACAAAGGCAGGCTTGTGGGTCGAGACAAGGACTGGGAGGGATCACTCCCCACTTATGGTCACGGGCAAAAGACAGGCTCAAATCGGGGAAGAAACAAAATCAATTTCATTTACTACAAATCAAATCAAACCCAAGGATATTAGGAAGGAAAACCAAACATCAAAACACCTTCCCTCGCAACCCTCCCGCCTTCCTGGTTCAGCTCCATTCCCGGTCGTTCTACCTCCTCCCCCCAGCGGCGCAGGAGAACAGGGGATGGGGGTTTTGGGTCAGCTTGCCACACCTTGTCTCTGCCGCTCCTTTCCNCGGGCTGCTCTCCAGTCACACACTGCTCCAGTGCGGGCTTTCCCATGGAGTCATGGCCATCTTGGGGGGCCTCCACTCCACCGCTCCCCTCCCTGGGCTGCAGGGGGACAGCCTGATGCCTCACCACGGGCTGCAGAGCCATCAGCCTCCTCAGGCGCCCCTACTCCCCCTCCTTCTTCACTGACCTCGGTATCAGCAGAGGGGTTCCTCTCACATTCCAATCCCCCACCCACTGCAGGTTCCCCTTCTTCAATCTGTTCTCCCAGAGGCGCTCCTACCGTCACTGATGGGCTCGGCGTGGCCCAGAGTTGGGTCCGACTTGGAGCCAGGGAAGCTTCTAGCAGCTTCTTACAGGAGCCATCTCTGCAGCCCCCTCTCCTACTACCAAAACAACTGTGCCACACAAACCCATAACAAGGGGGTAAAACCCATTTGAATCCTTGCAGCTTCTTAGCTGTTGTTAGGAACAGCAGTGGGACCTACAAGCTGAGGCCTGCTCCCAGCTGCAAGACACAAATGTATGATACAAATAGAGAACAGTAAATTTGGATTATCTCTATATTCACCTTAAACATCAGTAAAGACAGACCCCTTGAAATATACCAAAGGCATTATACTTTTCATTATAGTCTCTTTGCTTCCACTTTAAACTGAAGACTTCGTTTTATACATTACTGAGGTACTATTGTAAGAAGACTAATTTAGCTTAGCAACTTCTGCCTCTTTTTAGAGGTTAACCTTTTGAAAAGAAAGCAGCTTGACTGTCCTTTTTGAATTGTCATCCCATGAAAAACTGTGTGTGGGAGTTAGTAATCTATTGAGGAAAAACCTATTCCTGATAGCACTTCAGTGTCTAGTTGTCAGTTTTGCACTTTTCCTACAGTTACTATTTTATTTACAATCACTACACTTTTTTTTTTCTGGCCTCTTGTATTTTATTTTTCACGGCATCAATGTATTGTAAATTTCTTTACTAATCTTTGTCTTTCATCTTCAGAACTTTACTTCTCTAATTCTCAGTAATATTTTGCCATTGTCACACCATGTAGTCATTTATTCTTTACTATAAATAACCTTCCAATTTCATTGTGGTAGGCCTGTGGAGATGCATCCCTTGCAGTTACGCATTTCTTGTAGAGAGATAGCTGTCCCTCTCAGGCAAAATATAGAAAAGATTCTAATATAAATATAATGTGATACACGTTTTAATTTGTCTTTGAGCTCAACAGGGGCCTTTATCCAACACCCTTTATGTAAAAAGCAATGGTACCAGACAGTTTAATCAGTTATAAAAGATGATAACCTGGCATGCATACTTATTTCAGGCTAGGCAGCTGAATGCTCATAAGGAGAGAAGAGCAGGATGGGCATGATTAGAGAGTGCTATTTGGTATTTACCTGATGTACTTTCCAAGGATATTGATCCTAATCTCTCAGGGCCTGTAGTCTCCTTCACTTCAGTGAAATTGTGCGTTTTGCCTTGAGCTCACTCCAGATTAGGGGTCACGGAGCATCAAGCACCTCTTCAAACCATCCTAGGAAGACGGCTATGTAACTGCCAGACCTGGAGCACAGCTCTGAGTGCAAATAACTGAATTCATGCAGAAGAGAAGTGGAAACTCTGCTGAAGGTGGTGGAACTGCTCAGCAATGGTGGTACCACACCACAGGATGCTGGAGCAACTGTTGTGGCAGAGCAAAGGTCTGAACCCAGAGCAGGTCCAGAGGGAGGATGCAGCTCCCCACATCTGGGGCTGTTGGGAGTGCCTGGGGCCATTCTCCATGGCTGGAGGAGGCAGCAAGGGTGTCCTCATCTGCGGAAGGTCTTCACTGGCTGAGGGGCTGTTAACAGGTGAAGGAGCTATGGATGCACAGACAGTGAAGCATGACAGAAGGTGAAAGATTGACAGGATCTTCACTGAGGCCCTACATAGACAGGACTGAAACCCCAGCTGCACAGATGTAGGTGGCAGCCCATAATTCTTCTTAACTGAGTGGCACGTTGTAAGGCTGGGGCTTGTGGAGGTAATGGAGAATATTTTCACGAAATTTGTAGTTGATAGTATTTTAGTGGGGTGAGTCAACATGCAGGAAATCAGAGCTGCCATCCAGAGGGACCTAGTCAGGCTGGAGGAATGGACAGACAAGCCGTATGAAATGCAACAATGACAAATATTAAATGCTACCCATGTGGGGAGCACCAGTGCAAGGACACAGGCTGGGGCCTGGCTGATTAGGGGCACCTCTGCGGGAAAAGACGTTGGGCCCTTGGCAGACACAAGCTGAGCATAAGCAAGCAGTGTCCCCTGGCTGCAGCAATGGCCAGCAGCATTCTGGGAGGTATTCTTATGGGTACAGCCAGGACAGTGAAGGGAAGGACTATCCCCCTTTGCTCAGCACTCAAGATCCCAACTGGATACTCTGCTCAGTTTTGGGGCCCTATAGTATAGGAAAGACACTGACCAGCTGGAGCAAGACCAGTGGAGGGCTAAACTGGTCAGAACTGGCAGACTTGCCCTATGAGGAGAAGCTGAGAGAATGGGGTTTGTTCAGCCTGGAGAGAGACTGCGCCAGGGCAACGTAGCACAGCCTGCAACTACCTGAGAAGAGGTAAGCAAGACAACCAAATCAGGCTCTTTCAGCAGTGCATGGTGGGAGGATGAACCAATGACCATAAGTTGAAACATGAGCTTCATTTAGCATATAAGGAAATCTTTCTCGCTCTAAGGACAGCCAAGCAGCAGTAAGAGGCCGCCCAGAGGCCATGCGGGCTCCATCCTTCCGGGTTTTTGAAAGTCAACTAGATAAAGACCTGAGCAACCTGGTCTGACCTCTTGTTTTGAGCAGGAAGCTGGACTACAGATCTCCTAAGGTCTATTTCAACCTGAATTATATTGTGATTCAAATTACTCTACCCAGTGAACTGGAGCTGCTGGATGGCATTTGTGTCCTCTGTGTTCTGCTAGCAGACGTCATCAGCAGAGCAGTGATCACCATTTTGCTGTTCGTAAGATTGTTTTGCATTAGGCATGTGATGAATCCATTTTATTTGGATGATCAAAAGAAATACTGAAAAGCTGTTCTTTGACAAATATGTGTATGAATAAGTAATATTCTCAGGATGTGAAGTTGTGCTACAGCAGGGAGATTTGGCAGGCAGCTAACAAGGTATAATGGCTAATGCTGCTGACTTGGTAGCCAGAACAATGATCTGTGATAAATGCAGGCAGTAATAATACATTCGCCTGGCAACTAATGAAATACTTTCAATTACTTCATTAATATGCAAAGAACTGTTAAATGTTCTTTTTCACCTTTAATTTTCAACTCAGATTTCATTGCAAGTCTTGCTGTACTTAAGGATTTACTTAGTCTTCCCTTTTGGAAACAACTATGTAATGAGGAAACAAACCCCCTCTTCTATATCTGCTTTCATTCTAACAAAAGCACATACTATAGCTCAGGGACAAAGTACACTGGAATTTACAATGCCCACTGATTACAAAGCTTAAAAAAAACAAAGGGAGACAACGTGTCTTTACACTGTGTCTTGCAAACTGCTGTCTTTGAAAACTTATCACGGTGGTTGTTCACAACTAGAACACTGTTTTTCTTTGAAAGACATGGAGGAAAGAAAATCAGTATTGCATTCTCTTCTAGAAAATTACCAGAAGTGGAGTCTTAACACTTCTCTAGACTATGGGTATGTTGCTTGCTGTCATCCTCCACAGCTTCAAAGATTTGGATTATAAACCATAATTTATTTTCCTCCTTTCTGAGCCACCTTTCTGAGCAAGCTTTTCTCTGAACTCAGGAATTCTTTTAAAAGTCAGAGCTGAGAATCACCAGGACTTGATAAAAAGTACAGAATACCATGAGGTTCACATAGAACTGATATTGGCAGCACTGATTTTCATTTTGTAGGCATGTTTACATTTCAATACTAATCTAAGGAGATGAATAAGTGCACAAAATTATTTATGAAATATTATTGATTGAAAAGACAAACTTGTATTCAAAAATGCAGCTCTGTTCAAATTAAAAGATGTATTGATGTCTTAAACTTCAAAATAGGGATCTGAAGCTTGTGGATTTTCTACAGGATGTAATGAAATCTTAAGCAAATCAAGGTTTTTACATTTCCATCTATACTTTCCTACGACATACTCTTAAAACCTAGAATGTTTTGCTCCGCGAGGTTATTGAGTGAAGAGTCATACATAACTGCAGTGTAGTTAACTAAACCTAAGATTGTAAATTGACTAGTCATTTGAGGTATCTTTCTGTTTCGGATTTTTAATTTGGCAGATTTTTTTTGGACACAGATTTTCTTTACTGACAATTTATTTACTGACATCTTCTAGCAAATATCCCTATTCATTTCTGAAATGCCTACTACATTATTTGGGTTATATTGCTATTTTCTTATGTAATGGAAAAGAGACTGCTTTCTTTTCAGATGTGGAATTAACAATGGCTTCTTTACTTACACACATTTTGTGCAGAATTAAGTACTCTTAAAGGCAATATTCCAGCTGTCCTGGAATTAGTTCAGTTACTGCAATGCTTTTAGCATTTCTTTTTGGGAATCTAAATTATTCCATTTTAAAAGAATTTTCATTTCTTAAATAATTATTTAAAATGTAGGTACCTGTATAAAACCACATATGCATTAGTGCACTTGAGTTTCAACTTGCTTTAACCTGGCAGTCAATGCACAGGCTGTTCCACAGATAGCATACACATTTTCAAGATTGCGAGATATATGAATTGGCAAAATGTTCAGCACTAGCTTTAACATTTAAGAGAAGCATTGCATGACTAATGAGAATAGGGGAACAGTGCTAAAAGTAGAGATTAGCACCAAGGGAGACAGAAGAGAGCTGTTTCTTGGCAACAGGACTGGAATCAGTGGTATGTTAGCTGGAATCTCTGCAGATGAAATTTCCTAGGTACACTTTCAGCTGTCTGTTGAAGGTAAAACAGGATTTGTTTAGATCTTGTAGCTCAGTAATTGCCAAATTCAGTATGTTTTACAACTTTAATTCTTTCTCAATTGGAAATCAGTCCTACAAAACCATGGACTTTCTATCATTCATCAAAGGAAGAATGATAGCATGGACACAACCTACTCAAAAAACTGATTTTACTGAAATGTGGCTGAATGGCTTTAGAGAAAAAAAATGCTATTTATTGTCTTTCTAGACCTTATGGTATATAAACAGATTTGAAATGGTGGAGATTTTATATTGAGTACAAAAGAGATTTGGTTTTGTGCTATTCTTATTTTCTCCAGAAAAACTTTTCTGAGTGGTGAATGAATAGGATTAAAATATTACAACTTTTGAATGTTAGTCCAGCACGGGAAGTTTGTTGAACACATCTAGCCTCCCAAAGACTACAGGGAAGGCTACAAAACCTGGATTAAATAGTGCATTTTCATGCCAGGAAAAACCTCAGAACAAAACTAATCGTGAGACATCTAATGAATATGGATGCAATGTAAGCTCTTTTTCAAAATCCTAGTATTCAGAAAAGAATATACTGAATTTTAATTTGATTTAAGGAATCTGAGTGAGAAGTTATGTTGAGAAAAAAGTTAAGATACTTATCAACTCATCTGTTTTTGTAGAATTTGAGACATCTGAGTATCCTTTCATACTTCAGATTCCTAAGCAATCCTATGGTGGCAGGACCAAGGAAAATAAAACTTTTCTGACATTTCAAAACCAGAAAAGGGGCAGGAAAGAACCCTCCTAAAATTACTGTTAAATAAACCCCAACCTCTTCTGGCTGTCTTTTTATATAGTATAGCATAAAGAAACCTCTTGAGATATCACTTCTTCAGAGACGTATCTGGAAATGAGCAAAGAAGAATCAAAATTAGTTGATGTTGCCATTACAGCTCTGAAAGCTTACTCAATTCACACTACTTGAAAGGAAATATGTACCAAATTAGTATGTAACCAGTTGCAATTTGAATCAATTTAATCAATCTCTCAAGATAACAATTCTGCTTAAAAATCTGTTTCACCTGCTAAGGTCATTAATGAGGTGAATCTCATCACTATTCATTAGATATGATTCACCATATTCTATAAGAACACTTATAACATTAAATGGGTGATTAGACTCCAGTGTAAGATATTGCCTGTGGAAGAATCATTATGATTCATTTCCCTTTATAGGTCTTCATTATGCCTTCTGTCCACTAATATACCTGTGAGGCTGCCCTCCTTGTTAATTCGTTTTCCATTGTACAGTACATACAGTATGCTGAAAGGAACACGATTCCAAACCAGTGAAAAGACAATAAAAAGCTTTCTCTCCCCATTAGCCAAGACTAAAAAAAAAACCAACAAAAAAACAACCAAGCAACCAAACACAACTCCCCACCCAACACCCCCAAAACTCAAGCAGCTTTTGTTCAAGTACCACAAGGCTGATCATATATCCAATGTCAATGGGCACATCTGATGTCAGTGTCACTGATAACTTCAACTACTATCATGAAACACATATTTAGGCAAAATGAGGCTTTCC